>SJYT01066764.1:430695-458040 GCA_006410635.1 Cephalophus harveyi | reverse complement strand
AAAGGAAAAAAGAAAAAAAAGAATAGATTTTCAAAGTTAAATAGAGGTAGATAAAGATGATTTATATATATTAAAGATTAACTGCAAGGGGAAAGAATAGTAGGAAAAGCAAACAAAGGAATAAATGAAGAAAAATAATAATAGACTTAAAAAATTAAAATTAAAAAAAAGAGAGAAATAAAAAACCTTCCCAGAACTTCAGAAGCCCAATATAGGGGCAGAGGTTTATAACAACAATAAAAAACATGAAAGAAAAAAAACTCAAAAGTTTAGTTAGATTTCATAGTGCCAATAAAATTGACAAGTACAACAGCGGGGTGAGGGGGAAGGAGGGAGAAAAAAGAAATTCAATTTCCAAAGGAAATCCAAAAGAATCTACAGGACAAGCCAAAACACAAGAATAGTAAATGTTTTTCTTGAGTCACTGCTGTCAGAGTCCTTTCCCTCACTGGGAGTCACAGACCACCTCACCTCCCTAGGATGCCCTCCAACACTGTGCTGATCTCTGGACCAGCTGTGAGGGCAGCTCAGATTCTAATCTGCTCCTACTCCTCTGTGTTCTTGCTTCCAAAGTCCACAGCTATCAGAATTAGTGCATTTTCTCTTGTAGGAGCTCTCAATGACTTTTTGTATATTTCACAGACACAGAGTCTGCCTAGTTGATAGTGTGGATTTAATTTGCAGCTGGTGGTAGGGTTTTGAGTCATCTTCCTTAGTCACACTGCCCCTGGGTTTCAGCTGTGATTTTATTTCCACCTCTGGATATGGGTTGTCCACTGGGGTTTGCTCATGAGGCTGCCATGGAGGACATGGGTTTGCCCATATGAGGGCCAGGTGTGGAGGTGGTGCAGCTGCTTGAGTCTCAGGGGTTCTGGCAGTGCCAGGTACTCAGGGTAGTTGGCAGCTAAGGCAGCCAGAAATATAGTGCTCTAGAAGGGTATGGCAACCAGTATTAGCCAATATGCTCCAGTATTCTTAACTGGAGAACCCCCTTCCCTGCCAGAGAAGTCTGGCAGGTCACAGTCCACAGGGTCACAAAGAGTTGGACACTACTGAAGCAACCCTGCACACATAGGCATGACTTTTTTTTCCTGTGGCAGCTCTGCCCTAGTAAGGGTTGAGCATGAAGGTAGTACAGTTGCTTGGCTTGCAGGGACCCTTGCGACACTAAGTGAGCAGAGACATCGACTGCCTCTGCCACAGGAGTTATGGCCCTATCAGAGTCTTTTTCTGAGCCTCTTGTAGCTGATCAGAAGGCCTCTATGGCCAGTATTTCTCCGCAGCTCTGCCTGCTCAGGCACTTAGAGGGCTTCCTTGCCTGGGATCATTCTCTGTTGTTTGGTGCATCAGGCAAATAGAGGGCCCCCAACCCCCCGGCTGGGCCTTACTCTGTGGATTGGCGCATCAGGCACTTAAAGGGGCACCCTGGGTGGGAACCTACTCTGTAGTTCAGTGCATCAGGCATTTGATGGGCCAGCCTCTCTATTGTTCAGCTGCCAATGCTGGCGTGTGGGGGGAGAGGGGCTATGGTGATGGCTCCACCCCCTAGTGTGACTCAGCAGTATCTCCTTGCTTCCATGGCTGCCCAGCTTTCTTCCACAGGCATTTGCCATCATAATCTCCCTCACTTCCCCTTGATCAGTCTCTCCACAGCCAACAGCAGCTTGAACGCCCTGGGATTGCTCCACAATCCCTACACTCCAGCTCCCAGCCACTGGGCCTTCTAGGGTAAGTAAGGCTACAGCAAATACTGTCTGATTCTCATTCCATTTAGGCTGCCACAGATCAGCTGTTTCCATAACAGCCTTAAACATTTTTCCTCTGACTCAGACAATTGCCCCTATGTGGGAATCAGACCCCTGCTTCAGTTCTGCTACCTGCCGAGGGCAGGTCCACTAACACTGCTGTTTTTCCCCCTAGTTCCTTCATTCTACCGAATTGTGCATGTGTCTATATATTATTTCTGCTGGTCAGGTACTCCTGTCCGCTCTCAGCTGGTGTTCTGCAGGCACTTCTGTGTCTGAAGGTGTATTCCTGATGTATCCATGGAGAGAGATGTATTCTATGTCCACCTACTCCTCCGCCATCTTGTTCCTCTCCTGTTCTGTATTTCTGTTTTCTAAGTACTCCATATATACCTAAGCAATCTAGTGGTGAAATGCAGAATTATTTCTCTCTGTCTCTGTTCCCTGTCCCTCTCACTGGCTCCCCCTCTAAATCTAAGAGAACAGAGATGGAAAGAATAAAAAGCAAGACACATGATTTTTAAAAGCCTCAGCTTCCACCTGAGTCTGAATTCCTTTTAAAAAGCAATGGGTGGTAAAGGTGAGGAAAGCTAAGAGAATTAGTCTGTCTTTTGGAATCCTAATACAAGGTGGAGTTAAATAAAAATGACAAAAATAAATGACATATCACTCAAAACCTCACTGTTTGCTGTTTAAATTTTTCACTATTTTATTTACTTTTTAAATCTTTAAATTTTATACAATTTTTAAAGGTTACTTTCCATTTACAGTTATTACAAAACATTGGCTATCTTCCCCAAGGGGTTCAATATATCCCTGAGCCTATCTTATACTTAATAGTTTGTCCTCTCACTCCTCCCCATATTACCCCAGCTACCTCTCCACTGGTAACCACTAGTCTGTTCTCTGTATCTGTGAGTCTGCTTTTGTTTTGTTACAGTTTCTTGTTAGTTGTACCTTTAGGTTTCACACATAAGTGATATCATATAGTAATTTTTCTTTCTCTGACTGACTTATTTCACATACCATAATGCCTTCCAAGTTAATCCATGTTTCTGCAAATGCAACTTTTCATTCTTTTTCATTTAAAAAAAGCTCAAAATGGATAAAAGATATAAGACCTTATAAATATAAGATATGAGAGTATAAAACTTCTAAAGGAAAAAAGGGCAGAACACTTTTCGACATAAATCACTTTCCATTTTAGTAAATTTCTCTTATGTTATTACAACTGTCAAATTAATAGGGGTCAAAATAATGAAATTGTTTAGTATTTTTAACTGGAAGGAGAAAAGATATAAACTTTCAATATCTCAAGAAGAAAAATTATTCTTTACAACCAAAGCCCACATAAAATGATTTACTTATCACATTTTTTACACAGTTAAATTGGAATAAACAAGCTTCTTAAGATCTGACCTTAAGCTCTATTAGGTTATTTTTACTCTAACTCCTTCACTGCTAAAATAGAATTTGACATAGCTCACTTATCCACCTTTGCTGAACACTAGAGGACAAAAGTCAAGAAACACCAGAAGTAACAGGCAAATTTAGCCTTGGAATACGGAATGAATCAGGGCAAAGACTAATAGAGTTTTGCCAAGAAAATGCACTGGTCACAGCAAGCACCCTCTTCCAACAACACAAGAGAAGACTCTACACATGGACATCACCAGATGGTCAACACCAAAATCAGATTGATTATATTCTTTGCAGCCAAAGATGGAGAAGCTCTATACAGTCAACAAAAACAAGACCAGGAGCTGACTGTGGCTCAGATCATGAACTCCTTATTACCAAATTCAGACTCAAATTGAAGAAAGTAGGGAAAACCACTAGATCATTCAGGTATGACCTAAATCAAATCCCTTATGATTATACAGTGGAAGTGAGAAATAGATTTAAGGGCCTAGATCTGATAGATAGAGTGCCTGATGAACTATGGAATGAGGTTCATGACATTGTACAGGAGACAGGGATCAAGACCATCCCCATGGAAAAGAAATGCAAAAAAGTTGCTGGGAGGGATTGGGGGCAGGAGGAGAAAGGGACAACAGAGGATGAGATGGCTGGATGGCATCACTGACTCGATAGATGTGAGTTGGGTGAACTCTGGGAGTTGGTGATGGACAGGGAGACCTGGCATGCTGCGATTCATAGTGTCGCAAAGAGTCGGACACCACTGAGCGACTGAACTGAACCGAATATTCCATTGTGTATATGTACCACAGCTTTCTTATCCATTTGTCTGCTGATGGTTTCTAGGTTGCTTCCATGTCCTGGCTATTATAAACAGTGCTGCAGTGAACATTGGGGTACATTTGTCTCTTTCAATTCTGGTTTCCTCAGTGTGTATGCCCAGCTGTGGGGTTGCTGGGTCATAAGGCAGTTCTATTTCCAGTGTTTCAAGGAATCTCCACACTGTTCTCCATAGTGGCTGTACTAGTTTGCATTCCCACCAACAGTGTAATAGGGTTCCCTTTTCTCCACACCCTCTCCAGCATTTATTGCTTGTAGACTTTTGGATAGCAGCCATTCTAACTGGCATGAAATGGTACCTCATTGTGGTTTTGATTTGCATTTCCCTGATAATGGGATGTTGAGCATCTTTTCATGTGTTTGTTAGCTATCTGTATGTCTTCTTTGGAGAAATGTCTTTTTAGTTCTTTGGACCACTTTTTCATTGGGACTCTTATTTTTCTGGAATTCAGATGCAGGAGTTGCTTGTATATCTTTGAGATTAATTCTTTGTCCATTGGTTCGTATGCTACTATTTTCTCCCATTCTGAAGGCTGAAACCTTTAAATCCACATATCTAAGAAGCTCAAGAGACCCAAGTACAAGAAATGTGAATAAGAAAAAAGAAATAATTAAAAGTTAACGGCATTTTGACAGTTGGAAATGCTGTGCTTGGGGAAAAAGAATAGAAGAGAACTGTGTATATTCTGCTCAGTTTTGCTATGAAACTGCTGGGGTCCAGGGAAGCAAAACCAAAATATGCCTCAGCCGTATACTAATTACCTTAATTACAGTTACTTCAGAAATGACTGATTCAGGAGCAAAACTTCCCATCCATCCTATCTCCCTGAAAACAGAAAATAAATCTCCCATANTCAGTTTTGCTATGAAACTGCTGGGGTCCAGGGAAGCAAAACCAAAATATGCCTCAGCCGTATACTAATTACCTTAATTACAGTTACTTCAGAAATGACTGATTCAGGAGCAAAACTTCCCATCCATCCTATCTCCCTGAAAACAGAAAATAAATCTCCCATATGAAAGGTACGCTCCCTCTGTGGAGTGTGGGGGTTCAGCTATGGGGTGATGGCAGAAAGATAATACCTATTACCAGAGAGATCAGGAATTCAGGACCAATAAGCCTATATAAAAACACCTTGTTACATCTTTACTAATTTATTCAGTTCAGTTCAGCCGCTCAATCGTATCTGACTATTTGCAACCCCATGAATCACAGCACACCAGGCCTCCTTGTCCATCATCAATTCCCGGAGATCACTCAGACTCACGTCCATCGAGTCGGTGATGCCATCCAGCCATCTCATCCTCGGCCGTCCCCTTCTCCTCCTGCCCCCAATCCCTCCCAGCATCAGGGTCTTTTCCAATGAGTCAACTCTTCGCATGAGGTGGCCAAACTAATTTATTACACAAGCCCAAACTTTGCTTATTTTTGTACTAATTAATCATTGTAATCTTAATTACTTTGTCCTGTCAGTTCCTCTCAAATTTATTGTTTCTATAGCTAAAAAGTATAAAAGCTTTCTGCTCTAGCTTCTGCTTAGGTCTTATTTCTTTGAGACTTCTCTGTGAACAAATTCAATTTGTTTCTGTTTTTCCTGTTAATTTGTCTTGTGTCCATTTCCAGCCATAAGAACTCAAGAAGGGTAGAAGGGGAATTTCTTCCTCCCCCCAAAAAATCTAAAACAGGTCTGAAAATTAAAGGCTTTTCTTTTTTTATATATATGAAAACTAATAAGCATTTTAAATTAGAAAGAAGAGACATCACTTTGCCAACAAAGGCCCATAGAGTGAAAGCTATGTTTTTTCCAGTTTTCATGTAAAAATGTGAGAGTTGGACAATAAAGAGGGCTGAACTCCGAAGAACAGATGCTTTCTAATTGTGGTGTTGGAGAAGACTCTTGAGAGTCCCTTGGACCACAAGGAGAGCAAATCAGTTAATCCTAAAGGAAATCAATCCTGAATATTCATTGGAAGGACTGGTGCTGAAACTAAAGCTCCAATACTTTGGCCACCTGATGTCAAGAGCCAATTCACTGGAAAAGACCCTGATGCTGGGAATGATTGAGGGTGAGAGAAGGGGGTGACAGTGGATGAGATAGTTGGATGGCATTACCAATTCAATGGACATGAGTTTGAGCGAACTCCAGGAGATAGTGAAGGACAGGGAAGCCTGTCGTGCTGCAGTCCATGGGGTAGCAAAGAGTCAGTCACGACTTAGCAAGTTAACAACAAAAACAAGCATTTTAGCATGGTTGCAGTATATATGCGATTAATATAAAAAAATGCCAGCAACAGTAAAAATTTAAATAAAATGCCATTATAAAATAGCATCAAATATAGGAAATAGGAATAAATCTGATAAGAAATGGAGATTAGTAGAGTGAAAAATACAAAATAATACAGAGTAATTAAAGACAAAAGTTAACTAGAAACACTGTGCTCATGGTTTAGACGACTCAACACTGTCACAATGCAGTTTTCCCCAAACTGATACGTAGATTTGGTATAATCCCAATAAAAATCTCAGGAGATAGTCTCTAAAAATTAGCAATCTGATTCAAAGAACTTACCAGAGCCAAAATAACTCAAAAAAAAAAAAAAATCTGGATGATTAACATTCTATGTTTGCAAGACTTGTGAGTTACAGTAATTAAGATTGTGTATATTAGCACCAAGACTGAAAAACAGAAAAGTGGAAGAGAACTGAGCTAGAAGTTGACCCACAAATATACGGACAAATTACTTTAGATAAAAGGACAAAGGCAAGTCAGTGAAGTGGGTTTCTGTTGTATATCATATGAATATACAATTATATATCCATAGGCAAAAAAATGAACTTTGATCAATAACTTATACCATATACAAAAATTAATTCAAAGTGGATCCTAGACCTCATCAAGAAGAAAGACTTGTCATCTTTGAAACATACTTTAAGAAAATGATAAAAGACAAGCCATAGACCAGGATAAAATACTTATAAAGCATGTAGCTGATAAAGTACTTGTGTCTAGAATATAATAATCCTCAAAGGTCAACAATTAGAAAACAAACACAATTTTTAAATGGGCAAAAGTTACACACTTTACCAAAGAAAATATACACATGGCTAGTAAGGACAGGAAAAGGTATTCAACAAAATCCCCATTAGGGAAACATAAATTAAAGTTACAACAGGACATCACTGCTTCTATCAGACTAGACAAAATGAAAAATACTTAAGTGAAGATATGAAGGAAATGGAAATCTGTCATAGATTTGTTGTTCTATAGTCTCGAAGTCGTGTCCGGCCTGCAGTCCACCAGGCTCCACTGTGGGATTTCCCAAGCAAGAATACTAGAGTGGGTTTCTATTTCCTTCTCCAGGGGATCTTCTTGACTCAGGGATTGAACCCACATCTACTGCATTGCAGGCAGATTCCTACCACCATGCATAGCTGGTGGGAACTAACAGTTTCTTAAGAAGTCAAAATAGACCTACCACATAATACAACTATTTCACTGTTATGTATTTCTCCAAGAGAAATGAAGGGCATGATCATGTATGATCATACAAAACTCTTGTACTCAAATGTTATTAGCCCAAATCTGAACACCCAAATATCTTTCAATAGCTGAATGTATAAACAAATTGCAGAATACATATGCAGTGTAACACTACTCAGGAATAGGAAGAAATGAAGTCCTGAAATACACTACAACATGGATGAACCTTAAAATAATTATGTGAGATGAAAGAAGCAAGACACACACAGAGACAGAGAATATGAAGGACACACAGAGACACACACCATAGACACACAAAGCAGATCAGGGGTTGCCTGAGGACAAAAGAGTCAGACAGGGAATAATGGAAGAAAAGAATTAAAAGAAGTGATGCACATGTTTACTACCTTCACTGTAGTTAGTGATGATTTCACAGATGTATACATGACACAAAACTTCAGAAATTACACAATTTGTGTGTAATGTATTATATGACAAATATTCCTCCACAGATCTGTTTTTAAAAAGTTAAATGGATTTCCTAATGTAAGTCATTAAAATAAACCATATATTTGTTTTTCATCTTGGAAGTATTTTGGACATCATTTTGAAAGGAAAATAGCAATTATTAAGAACTAAAAGCCCTTCTACATGAAAAAACTTACAAATGTTTGAGTGTAACCATGACTACACAGCTCCAGAAATGTTAATGCTTCTTTTCTATTATACATTTTTGCAAGATTAGATACTTGTGTTTATATCCTTACACAACATTTTTTGCAGGAAAAAATGTTAAAGATCTATCAGTGATTTAAAACAATAAATTTTTTAAAGTCCAATGATATAAATGTTGTCTCATTTATTCACTTGATGAATTCAATATTAAGTGTATAAATAATTATTTCAATAAAAACAAAGAAATGACCTTTGCAGAAATTAGATTTACTATCTAAAATTTAACATTTTGATTCTTTGGATTTTACATGCCTAAAGAGGAAATATATATTGGTTAGCTGTCTTAGAAACTCTCACAAAAGTTAAATATCTTTTAAAACTAATATACCTCGTTGCTGTTTAGTTGCTAAGTCATGATCAACTCCTTAACAACCCCATGAACTGTAGCTTGCCAGGCTCCTCTATCCATGCAATATCCTGGACAAGAATATTGGAATAGGTTTGTCATTTCCTTCTTCATGAGATCTCCCTGACCCAGTGATTGAACCCACGTCTACTGCATTAGCAGGAGGATTCTTTACCCCTGAGCTTCCAGGGAAGCCCTAATATACCTTAGAATGAGGAATAAACATTAATTTTAGCAAAAATTATAAAAAGGCCATCACACTATGGCAGAAACAAAGTTAAACTGAATTAGAGTTCAAAATGATCCTCTTTAAAAAAGAGTAAAACTGTGCTTAAAAATTGGCATTTTAATATCTAAAATGTTATAGGCACAATTGTAAAATCTGGGTAAGATCAAATGTGTGGAATACATCTGAAAAGAATGGAAACCAATATGGAGAAGAATTGGTGCTACGTGATTTTTTTTTTTTTTTTTTTTTGGTTTCTTGCTTAATCCTCAAACATGAGTCTTATCTTAAATTAGTATAACACTGAAAATTGATTAATTCAGGTGCCAGTTCTGAAGCAATTTATTCATTTTTTCTGAATTAGCATTATTTGCGAATTGACTTCCACACAGGTTATCTCCCTACACAACCAGGAACAAACCATGTGAGACTCAGACAAAACTTACAAACTCATTCAGTGCTCCACATTCTCAGTCTCAGGGCCACTGCAGTCGCTGAGAGACACAAAGCTG
This sequence comes from Cephalophus harveyi, assembly GCA_006410635.1. NCBI lineage: Eukaryota > Metazoa > Chordata > Mammalia > Artiodactyla > Bovidae > Cephalophus > Cephalophus harveyi. The sequence goes on along the minus strand of SJYT01066764.1, from coordinate 448,735 downwards.
ACCCATGTCACTACTGTCTCTTAAGTGAGCAGAAGGGTAACTAATTTATAGCCTGATAGACAAGCATGTATGTTTTCAAATAAAATGACTTTAAGATATCTGGGAATGTTAATCATCCTTAAGGAAAAAGAAAGAATTTATTTTTTATTCATAGTGGACACATTATCACAAAATAGGATAGAAAACATGTATTTTCTAGCCTCCACATAAAGCAAACATTATGCCAACATAAGAATAGTTCATGCCATTATCTAAATCTCTGAGCTATGACTGTTGCACAAATATACAATTAAGGTAAACAGTGTTCATATTTGTATGAAAAATTTCACTGTGAAATTTTTTTGTAGTAACCAGTTTTGCAAAAGTGCATCTGGAAAGTTACTCAACATTCTTATTTTTTTGTTTTTATTGCTTTGTATTCCTTTTAATTGCTCTGATTTGAATACTCATTTTCCTGATAATTGCTTGTAGTTATTTTTATGTGCATATTTTCCTTTGTTAAGTATATGTTCCAATCTTTTGCTGATCTTTTTTAATTATCATTTTTTCAATTGGTGATAAATCATTTGTCAAATACATATTTTGTGAATATTTTTTCCCAGTTTATGGATTAAGCATTCATTTTTCAAATGGGGTCTTTGGATTATCAGAAGTTTTGATGAAATTTTATTTATACAATGCATTTTTAAGGCTTCAGTAATGTGGCTGAACTCAAATCATAAAGAATATCTCATTTTAAGATGATTGTTAAATCATTACTATTTCTGTTACTCTCTATATCTTCTTATAAAGTTACTATCAGTTATTGATTCTTCTCAGTTTTCCTTTAATATTTAGGAGAGTGCAAATATACTCTTGAAATCCATTCAGTTTTTAAAGAGAAAATATCTTTATTTCATCTTCAAACTGAAAAATATTTTCACTGGATATAGAACTGAGGTTAATAGATTTTTTCTTTTTTCTTTCTTTGCTTTACAAACGTTGTTCTACTGTCTGTTGTCCTCTTTGTTTCTGATGAAAAGTCATCAGTCATATTTTGCCTATACATAATGTGCTGCTTTTTCTCTGCTTACTTTCAATATTGCCTTTTTACATCTGTTTTCCTCCAGTATTCTTGCCTGGAAAATCCCATGGACAGAGGATCCTGGCAGACTAAGGTCAATTGGGTCGCAAAGAGCTGGACACAACTGAGTGACTGAGCATAGCACACAAATACACCTTTGTTTTCAGGAGCTAGCCAATGATGTCCCATGGTGTGATATACCTTGTATGTATACTGTTAGGGTCTCTTGAACTTCTTGCATCTGAAATCAATTATTTTCACAAAATTAGAGACTATTGGTGCCAGTATATCTTCAGATACTTTTATGCCCCATTATTTCTTCTTATCTGAGATTGCAAATATATAGACACTGTACTTTAATGTTGTTCTGTAGATCACTGAAAAACTGTTTGTTTTTTTAGTCTTTTATTCTCTTTGTCCTGCAGATCAGATAATTCTTATTGATTTATCTTTACATTTATTGACCATTTCTTCTGCATTCCTCAGCTGTTCTTGGGTCCACCCAATGAATTTTTTATTTGTGTATTTACTTTCTAGTTCTAAAATTTCCATCTTAAAAATATAGTATCTATTTCTCTACTATGATTTCTCTATGTCTTTACTCATTAGGACAATATTTTCCTTTAAACCCTTCTATATACTCATAAATGGCTGCTTTAAAAATCTTTTCAGCTGATTTCTACCTCTGGTTCATCTCAGGGTCAATTTTTATTCATGGTTTTTCTCTTGATTATGGCAATAGTCTTCTATTTCTTCACATGTCTAGAAAATATTTACTGTATAATGTATATTGTAAACGACACATTGTAGTCACTGAATTCCATTACCATCTTTGAAAGACTTTTATCTTTGAAAGACTTTTATTTTCTAGTATTTATTTACCTTTGCTAGATTAAAACTCTTTCTTGCATTGGACAGTATCTGTACTTTCTGCAAAGTCCTTTCAATCTTCCAGCTGTTGCCTTCTACCAGATCTTCTGGAGCATGGCATACTACATATAGTCCAAAGGTCTATCGAGGATTTAGCAGAATTTGCACATAACCTTCTTAGGTTCTAGCCACTCTGCCTTACACAAACTAACAAATATTTTTGACTGAGAAATCATAAAATTGCAAGTATCTCTTCTAGTTTCTGCCCTACTATTTCTTTTATTTTTATTATTTTTTGGCCATACCACAAGGCATGCAGGATCTTAGTTCCCTGACCAGAGATTGAGCACAGGCCCCCTGCAGTGGAAGTGGATAGTCTTAATCAAGGGACCACCAGGGAACTACCCCAACCTATCATTCTTATATTCTCAATAAGAGATAAATGACTACTATTGGCACCTCCCTCACCACTTATATAGTATAAAACAAAGAACTCTGGTCCATGGAAGGAAATGAAGAAAGAACATAAAATAAAGAGACATTGGGAATAAAAATAATCTTTCACTATTGTCCCATGTTTTATTAGTGTTAGTCCTGTTCAGAATGATCATTTCTAATATGTTTTAGTGGAAGCTATGGCAACTAGGTTCCCCTCTAATTTTTGGAGAATGACAGGGACTTAGTTCCAGAATTTAGCTAGAATATAGCAAGGAAGTGGGCAAAGAGGCTCAGCAGGGACTTAAATGCTGGTATTGGTTAGCATTCACTTTGGTTAAAATCTGTGAAAGAACATGAAACAACAGTGAGGTAAGTCAAAATGGAGTTTATGTCACTTTTACAAAGAAATCCTGAGCCCACTCTGAGCTCTGATCTTGGAGTCAAGGATCCAGACTCTATCTTGTTCTATCATCTTTAGCCTGGTTTTCACCTCACATTCCAAGATGGCTGCATGAGCTCAGGCCATCCTGTCTTCATTTCAGCCATCTTGGATGAGAAGGAGAATTGAGTAAGTCAGGATACCACAGAGGATCCAGAAACTGGGTGTGATGGCCATGGCTTTGTATTAGGCAGTGCCAGAAGCCATGTTTGGTGGTGTTTTTATCTCCAGCATTGTCTTCCAAGTCACTAAAACTAGCTCAAGTTCTTGTAATCTGTTTGGAATCCTTGTAAGGAAATCAGTCACATTTCTGTCATTGTCCAGTGTCTCTTTTAACAGTTTGCCTTCAGAACATACTGCTATCCAGTGTCTGTCCTCCAAAGTAAAGAAGAGGCACATTGGTCCATTGAAGCCAAACCACAAGGATCCACTGGAGCATTCATCTTTAAGCTGATACATTATCCTGCCCCGCAGGATGAGGGCCATCCTCTGTGAAAATTTCTGGTTTAATGTCAAACAATTTCCTTTTTCAGCTCTTCCATCAGGGCTTTCAGAGTTTCTATATGTCACTCCCAGGACTTTGTGGTATTCACCTCCATCCCCAGAGGACCAAAGATTTTGGCCTTCTTGCTACCACATGGAAAATAAAGAAACATGTTTCCATTGACCTGGCCTTAGACCTCACATCGTGGTTGTCCAGGTCTGAGCTTACAATTGACAGTGAAGTTATAATGAATAGTATGAGAGTCACTGCAGACCTGGAAGACACAGTTCAGCAGCAGAAAGACCAGGGAGGCAGGACTGAAGGTGGTGCCTGAAGCCAGAACCATCAAGACCCAAGGGTGCTTGGAGCTACGTCTGTTAATTCACTGTGTTTGCTGCTCCCAGGATGCTGCAGCTCCTCAGGGGAGACAAGTGAGCCCTAGGCAGAGAGTGGAGCGGGAGTGGATGTGAACCAGACTTATTCCAGGCATGCTGCCCTAGGTTCTGCCTACTTTTAATCTAATCTTTCAATACTTGCCTTTATTTATATTAGACATCTGCTGGCAGATTAATTAATATAAAGTTTTATATTATTATCAATGAAATGAACATTTGTATAACTTTTTGACATTTCTTAACTATTTCTTTTAAATTATTATTAAATCACATTAGTTTTCAAAAATAAGAGCAAAGAATGAAGTTTTTGCAGAGATGTAGATGGACCTAGAGACCATCATACAGAGTGAAGTAAGTCAGAAGCAGAAAACCGTATCATATAATACTGCTTTACATATGGAATCTAGAAAAATGATATAGATGAATTTATTTATTTGCAAAGCAGAAACAGAGACACAGATATGGAGAACAAACTTAGGACACCAAGTGTCGGGGGAGAAGGCGTGGATAGAATTGGAACATTGGGATTGACACATATACACTACCATGAATAAAAGCGATAACTAATGAGAATCTACAGGGAACTCAACTCAGTGCTCTTTGGGGACCTAAATGGAAAGAACATCAAAAAGAGAGGGGAGATATATATAACTGATTCACTCTGATGTATGGCAGAAACTAACACAACCCTGTAAAACATCTATACTCCAATAAAAATTAATCTAAAAAGTTATGCAGAGTGAAACTACCCACAGTCCATACTATGTGATTTCATTAATTTGAAATGCTAGAACATGTAAACTAACTTGTGATAGATGTTTGCTTCAATGGGGAAGATTGACTGAAAAGGGACACAAGGAAACCTAATGAAGTGACAGAAATTCCCATATCAAATATGATTGATGAGTATATATAGTATCTGAATATTGCATTGTACATAAATTTTATTGCAATTAGAAAACATTACCCAGGTAATTGCATAACAGAAAACCGTTCTTTGGTGATCAGATTTTTAAATCATGACATCTAATTATAAAAGATAATGCTTAAAAATAATACCCATTAGATACTTTTATATCTACATTCTCTGTCTTTAGTTACTAAGTCCTGTCCAACTCTTGCAACCCCAAGGACTGTAGCCTGTCAGACTCCTCTGTTCTTGGGATTCTCCAGGCAAGAATACTGGAGTGGGTTGCCATTTCCTTCTTCAGAGGATCTTCCCAACTCAGGGATCGAACCCAGGTCTCCTGCACCGCAGGCAGATTCTTTACCTACTGAGCTATGAGATTACATCCCTAATGTCACATGAGATTTTATATAATATTTTTCATATACAGTATACTTCTATCTTATAATGAATGTTTCAATATTGCTTCAGCTGTCTTTTGCACTCATTATTTCTCACTCTGCCATACAGAAACAGAATTATCTAATCATCATTTTTAATATTGCTGAAACAATATTACAACACTCATTATATGATAAAAGTACATTGTATAAGAAAAATATTGCATAAAATCTCATGTGACTTAAGGGATGTAATAAAAATTTTATCAAATTCATATAAAATTACACAAAATTTGTTTTGAAGTTTCTTTTAAAAAGCTTTTTAGAACATATCTAGTACAACTTAGAAAACTATATCAATTGACCAAACTTAATCTGAAGATGAATAGAAATTATGTGAAAGAAAATACTTCAGCAAACATGGAAAAGTATTCAAGATATAAAATTCATGGGTGATTATACAGTCTTTAAGTAGGATACTTTATTTCAAAAAGAAATTAACTGGCATAAATTCTAAGCTTAGTGGCATATAGGGCCAGTTGCTCTGACTCACAAGAATTGATCTTGTGCACCTTTCCGCAACTCTGTGTTCAGTAATGTCACATTGGCAGCTTGAACTAAGCCCTGGGGGGAATATTTACACCATAAAAATCAGCAAATGTTATAAAAGTGCTTTAAGGACTATCGCACAAAAGAAAACCAAGCAAGCAAGGAGTCATACAAAATTGAAGAAATAGAAATTAGTGTTTAGGGAAGCTGTGGAAGTTAAATTTGCAGGAGAAAGTACTACAGTTGGTGGAGCTACATAAAGAAAAAGATCTAAACTGCTGAAGAGAGAGGGGTCTCAGAGTTGCTTGCTCAATAACAAGTGGTGCGTGTAGAGGGTGAAACTCCATGATGCTGAGCAAAGAACAAGAAAGGGGAGCATTAAGATAAACAACTCCCAAAGCTCTAACTGGTGAGAATGTAGAGACTAAATATCTAAGGCATTCAGTTGAGAAACCAAAAATGTCAAACCATAGAAATAGACGTTGACCAGCCTAGGATAAACTATATTTTAAACCTGTCTAACACATCTTATCATAATTTAACTGGCTGCCAAAACATAGTTCAACAATCTTAAAAACAATAAAATTCAAATGCAGCAGTGTAACACTCATAATCATCTAATCAAAATTATTAGATGTGCAAAGAAACAGGAAAATCACACCAATCAGGAGAAAAATCAGATAACATAAACAGATACTGAAATGCCAGTATTGATGGCCTGTGTAGACAAAGATTTTAAAACAATTATTGTAAACATATGGTCATAGTTACAAAGGAAAACATATTTGTCAAAATTCATTAGACTGCACACTTAGAATAGGTGCTGTTTTAGATGTATATTCTTTATCAAAAAATTGATTTTTTAAATATGATGCTGAATATTTTTAATTTCTAGATTAACAATAATTAATTTTACATGGTTAATGAGTTCTGTTTGGAGCGATACTTGTCGCTTGTTAAAAGATAAATTTCTTATAGAAAATGATTTACAAATAAGTTACTTTCCACAAATATAATGTACATGTAATATTCTCTCTTCTGTAATTTTTTGTTAGCAAATCTTAACATCTTTCCGTTTTTAAATATAGTTCATTAACATTCATGAAAGCTAAATGATAACATGTTTTTTTGATACCTGACATTGAGAAAATCCATCATTTGGCAAAGGAGATTTGATATAATCCCATAAATAAATGAGAAGGTGTATCATGCATTAGGGGGCTCCCCAGGTGGTACAGTGCTAAAGAATCTGCCTACCAACACAAAAGATGCAAAAGATGCAGGTCCGATCCCTGGGTGGTAAAGATGCCCTGGAAGAGGAAATGGCAACACATTCCAATATTCTTGCCTGAAAAATTCACTGGACAGACTGTGAAAAATTCACAGTCCATGTGGTTGCAAAGAGTCAGACATGATTGAGCAACTAAGCATAGACACACACACAACATGCATTAGATGACTTATTTTTTGTATGGACAAAATGTTGAAAACATTTCAATATAGATTTAATTCTAGTATAATTTAAAGAGAATCTTGTATTAAGACTTATTTGGTTATACATTAGAATATATTTTTATTTTTAAAAAGGAAAAATTAGAATAATGATTAAATCTACAATCATTTTCAGCAATTGTGCCTGATGTCATACCTCATGGCGATATAGGAAAATAAAAACAATAGTTCCTAACTACAAGAGTTTACAGTCTAAGTAGGAAGACAAGACATATTCCAGAATTGATATATCCCAGAGATATAGAAATATGACAGTGCTAATAAAATCACAGAACAAGTTATAATTTCTTTATATGAACTGCTAAAGCATGATTTTCTTCATGGTTCATTTGACAATTAATCATGCAATGCCTCGTTAAATAGATAAGTCTTTTCCACTTATCACCCTTTGTTTTGAACTATTACTACATCAAATATTATAATTGAACTTTTCATATATGTATAAAAATTCAGTTCAGAGACTATATCTTATGGTAAGCAATATGGTGTGGTGAAAAAATTCTACATAACTGATTTAGAGAAACTGAGTTCTAATCTTCGCTATTCCACTATTGAAACTTCCTTATATCTTCAAAAGTTATGTCTTATAATAATTCACAAGACATGGATTGGTGATTTTTCCAGGGTATGTATGTAATCAATATATGTATGTGATTAAATAATTTGTTAATTTATTGAGTCAAAAATAGAAATTAATAATGATGGAGGACAAAAAATAGAGATTAGTGTGTTTGTAAATGCTAGGTTAAATGAATCTTTGTTTCTCAAAAGAGGAAACAGTAGCTCCTAAATAACATTAACCGTTAAAATGTAGTAACAGAAATATTCTATCTACTTTATAATTCTAATATTATATAAATTTATACCTGAAATGGAGAAAGCAATGGCACCCTACTCCAGTACTCTCGCCTGAAAAATCCCATGGAAAGAGGAGCCCGGTGGGTGGGTCCATGGGGTCGCTAAGAGTCGGACACGACTGAGCGACTTCACTTTCACTTTTCACTTTCATGCATTAGAGAAGGAAATGGCAACCCACTCCAGTGTTCTTGCCTGGAGAATCCCAGGGACGGGGGAGCCTGGTGAGCTGCCATGTATGGGGTTGCACAGAGTCAGACACGACTGAAGCGACTTAGCAGCAGCAGTAGCAGCATACCTGAAAATGGCTATAAACATTTCAAACAAATGGAAATGGTACTGAAAACCATAACAAGGATAATTTTTATTTTATGTTTCACATTGTAGAGTTAATGTAACTTTTTAAGAAAAAAACTCAAAGGATACAAAATCTTTCAAGTATCTATTCATTAATGATGATAAAAACAATCACAAGTTTCATTTCTTGGGAAAATATTGGGTACTAAGCACTGTGTAAGTTTTCTTTGTTTCATTTATTATTTATAGTAACACTATTAGCCTCATCTTATAAGGAACAAAATTGACATCCAAAAAAACTAAACAACTGTCACATACTCATATAGTTTTGTTTATTTTTAAAGCAGAAGTATAATTTAAAATTAGATGTGAGATATCTGACTGTATCAGATTGCCTCCTGAGATTATCAAATTTGATAACTCATTTAATACTACTGAACCAAATATTTAAAATTCTAAATTTAAAGTTCTAAAGATAAGTAAGGTAATACTTGGAATGCATCAGAAATAAAACATGAAGTGAAATTTGCAATTCAATTAAGCATAAGTAAGATCTATTAGGGAAAATGCTCTAATCAGACGTTCAGTGCCTGATCTCATGGTATAATTGAAAAATTGATATAGTATACTCTGTAAGTATATGCATATATCTATTTTTAATTGATAGCAATAACTAAAAATTAGACACACCATGCAGAGAAATCCCATATTAATTTTAAAGTTAATGAACTATTTGTTAAACTTGTGTAACTCTTTGCTTAAAAATATACACAACCTAGATCTTTTTATGGTTTTATATTTTTAATTTTACCAAAAACAAAATATAATTAAAATCTTAATAATGTATAAACTGCCATAGCTTATATCATAACCAGTTTCAAATTACATGTGCCATAATCTGACTTTGTTGTTGTTCAGTAGCTAAGTTGTGTCTGACTCTTTGCGACCCCAAGGACTGCAGCACGCCAGGCTTCCCTGTCCTTCACTGTCTCCTGGAGGTTACTCAAATTCATGTCCATTGAGTCAGTGATGCTATTTAACCATCTCATTCTCTGCCACCTGCTTCTCCTTTCTGTCTTTGATAACATGTATTTCTATCATACCAATCTTGCATTCTGCTATGAGAGGTAAGGAATTATCACTGTATACTTATATGATATGTTTAGTTCTCAAGCACTGGGAAATCAGATGGCTACTAGAATGGTCATAGCAGTGTAAGAATCTTTGTATGTACCTATAGGAGTGAATTTAGGGAGGACTACAATCTATCCTCTATAAAACACACACTTTTTGGTTTGCTTTGTTTAAAATCAATTATAGAGTAGAACTATTTAAATATCCCAAAATATCAGCAGATTTGAAAAGAAATCAAACAGAACTTTCATATATAAAATATGATATTTGAAAATAAAGGGGAAGTATTAAACAACAAATTAGAACTAAAGAAATAATCAGAGTTGTAATAATAAACTTCATAATTGAAGAAATTACATAGTTGGAATACAAAAAGCAAACAAGACAGAAAAAGATGGGAAAAAATGTTAAAGCCACAGAAGATAGAATGAAAAGATGTACGATAATTTTAAACAGAGATTAGGAGAGCGTAAAGAAAAGTGTGAGTCTGTATTTGAAGAGATAATGACTGAAAAATGCTCAAATGGTGAGAGCAATGGAAAAAAAAAAAAAAACACATCCAAGCATGTTACAGTGAAACTGTGGATGAAAAGGCAAAGGAAGAGGTGGTGAGGCAGGTCAAATCTAAAAATGAATACAAGCCATTCTGGTAACCGACTCGTCTACCTCTATAATGAAAGCCATAAAACTATTTTAAAATATCTTCAAAGTATTGAAAGGAAATAATCACCAAAATACAATTGTGTTTGAATAAACTGTGTTTCTGGAATGGATGTAAAATAAACCTATGCAAATATTATCTATATATGATAATAATAATGTGAAAATTGCAGGTGTTTAAAAAAATGCCAGAGAGGATGTGGAACAAAAGGAACCCTCCTACACTGTTGAAAAGCTATAAACAGAACAACCATATGACCCAGCAATCCTACTCCTGGGAATATACCTGGAGAAAAGCATAATTCAAGATCCATTCATTCCAATGTTCAGTACAGTGCTATTTACAATAGCCAGGACATGGAAGCAACCTAAATGTCTATCTACAGAGGAATGAATGAAGTGGTATACACATACAGTGAAATACTTCTCAGCCATAAAAAGGAAGCAAATACTGCCATTTGCAGAGACATAGATAGACCTAGAAACTGTCATACAGAGAAAAGTAAGTCAGAAAAAGAACAACAAATATCATATGATATCACTTATATGTGGAATCTAGAAAAATGGTTTAGATGAACTTATTTGCAAATAGAAACACAGATGTAGAGAACGAACATATGGATACCAAGAGGGAAAAAGTGATGGGATGAATTAGAAGGCTAGGACTAACATATATACACTACTCTGTATGAAACAGATAACTAATGAGGATCTACTGTATAACACAGTATATACGCTCTACTCAGTGTGACCTAAATGGGAAGGAAATCTAAACGAAGTGAGGATATATGTATACATAACTGATTCATTCTCCTGAGCAGCACAAACTAACACAACATTGTAAAGCAACTGTACTCCAATAAAATTTTTTAATAAATTAAAAAATATTAATGGATATGCAAATCAAAAATGAAAACAAGTAAATCAGGAAAAAATGAAAATAATAAGTAAATCAGAAGATGATCTTAATATGAAGATACATGGTAGAACTACATTTGTGGCAGGTTTAGGCTAGACAAGAAGACAGCTTTCTTTGTCAATGGTGAAAGCCAATGAATCTCAAAGAAAAGCTCAACTTTTGATTATATTCTGTCTAATCCTATTTTATTTGTGCTAATAATGTAAATAAAAGACCGTACCTTCCAAAAAAAAAAAAAAGATGATAATATCAGAGTATTCTAAGATCCCAGTCCTAAATTTACCATTCAACTTTACACTTTAAATATATGTGGTAAATACCAATAATAACCATAAAACTAGTAATTCCAAATCAGAGAAGTGAGAAGATGGCATATAAAACACATGCACACACAAACACACCCCAAATGCATCAATCCAACATGAACCAAGGAAACAAAAATGGTTCATTGAAAAAGTAGGACAAAGACAAAAAATACACAGTAAGATAAATAGCAATAATCAAAATAAATATAAATGTAATAATTCATCAGTTATACAAAAGAGAATATCTGATTGACTATTTTTATGACTCCAGCTACACGAAAATCTGAAACACTGACACCACCAAATGCTGACAAGGATGTGATTAAGTAACAGGCATTCTCACTCGTTCCTAATGGGAATACAAAATGATGGTCACCTTACAAGACACTTTGGCACTTTTTTACGAAATTCAACAAACTCTTAAAATATGATGCAGCACTCACACTTTTTGGTATACACCCAATGATTTGAAAACTTCAGTTCACACAAAAACCTACACACAAATGCATAGAGCAATTTTAATCTTAATTATCAAGGCTTAGAAGCAATTAAAAAGTCCTTGATAGGTGAATGGATAAACAACTGTGCTTATCTAAACATAAAATGGGATATTAGTTAGCAATAGAGATGAGCTGCTGCTGTTGCTGCTGCTAAGTCGCTTCAGTTATGTCCGACCCTGTGCGACCCCATAGACAGCAGCCCACCAGGCTCCCCCGTCCCTGGGATTCTCCAGGCAAGAACACTGGAGTAGGTTGCCATTTCCTTCTCCAAGAGATGAACTATCAAACCACAAAAAGACATGGAGGAATCTTAAATGAATAGTTCTAAATGAAAGAAGCCAATCTGAAAAGGTAACACACCACATGTTTCCAACTATGTGACATTCTGGAAAACACAGAACTATGGAGACAGTAAAAAAGACTAATGGTTGCCAGTGGTTCAGGAGAGGGGAAGGAGGGATAAAAAGGTAGAACACAGGGTATATTTTAGGTCAGTGACACTGTTCTGCATGATAGGAGAGTGGTGGATACATGTCATTATACATTTATCAAAATCCAAAGAATGAACAACATAAAGTGAACCCTAAAGTAAACTATAAACTTTAGTTGATAAAACATATGTATCAATATTGGCTCTTCAGTTGTAACAAAGTGAAGGAGAAATAAGTAAATATATGGAACTTCTCTGTACTTTCCACTGAAGTTTTTTGTAAAACTACAACTGCTAAGAAAAAGTCTATTAAATTTTTTAAAAGAGAAAAAATATGCAATTTTATATGAAAAAATACAGCTAAATATAGACAAATGTAAAGCATACAGATTTTGAAATTCTAGGTGAAAACACATGACAAAAGAAATGCAAAGCAAATATGAACCAAAGGAAATCTGGAATAGCCAAATACATTTCAGATAAAATAACACTGGATTATTACTAGAGTTAGGATGGCAATTTCATTATAATAAAACATTCAGTTCACTAGGAATATATAAAATATATAATCCTAAACTATATGCACATTGCACATAATTTAAAAGCCCCCAAATGTATAAAATACAAGGTGAGAAAAATAAAAGGAGAAAACTGCAAATCAATAGCCTTGAGAGACACTGATGCACCTGTTTCAAGTACAATAGTTAGAGAATTTAACATAATAAAATTAGCAAGCTTAATTAAATGACTTTCATTAGACTCTGCAGTCCAGTCTGTGGCCATTCCACCCTGAAAGTGCCCCATCTCATCTGATCTTGGAAGCTAAGCAGGGTCAGGCCTGGTTAGTACTTGGATGGGAGACGTTGCAGTGAACAATACTCTAGTCTCCTCAAGCACAGGCAGAATATTAACAAATATTGACCATATTTTAGGACAAAAAATAAGTTTCAAGAAATTTCAAAACATAGATCACCTTCACTAATGACAATGCAATTAAATTACATTTGTAAAAAAAATGAAAGCATATATTTTAAAAACACATGGTTGAATAACTCTTGGGTCAGAAAATAAGTAAATCATATGGAAATTTTAAAATAGCTAGAACTGACAAAAATTAAAATAATATTACATATAACAGCTTGCAGAACATAAATAAACTCAATGTCCAGCAGGACATTTATAACCTTAAATGCTTAAATTACAAAAAACTGGGAAAAGGGATAACCATGCTAAATTTATACTTAATAGTACCAGAAAAAATTTTCATAACTTAAGCAATTATAAACAAGAAATTAATGTTGAAATAGATAAAAAGACTCAATATACAGATGACTTAATATAGAAAATTCAGTGGAAAACCAAGCAAATTAGCAGAATCACTTTAGCTAAAACAACTTATTAGTTTTAAATGTCTCTTAAATCTGCTTTGAAACTGCCATGTCACTATAAAAGTCAAATTGCTGTTATATACTAAAATATAGTTATCCAGAAATATGACTTTGTGCTTATGTGTAAAATTTGACTGTATCTGAAAATAGGGTATTTTTAGACACTTTAGAATTCCCAACTAGATTCAGAAGGGTCAGATGGTGAATCTTTACAGTGAATACTCTGAAATTACTTCTATACCACTACTGATGTATTTATTATTTTTAAATATATCCAATTATACAGGAGGTCTACTTCTATCCTAAATACTCAGTCTCCAGTTGCCAAATAAAATGGCATGTTCCTAAGATCATTGCTTCTCCTGGCACAGCTACAGTAGGCATTATTTATGTAGATTATTTTAATATATTATTTATATAAACTACAATTAAAATAGGACCCCTGGGGCAGGGTAATATTGAGACCTTATTAGTAGACAGCTATGCAAAAGCACTGCAAGTACATTAAAATTTCAAAATTATAATTAAATTTGAAGCATACAGATAATATAAGACTTAAAATTATAGTTCCACCAAAGTCTAGAAATTTAATACCCTACTCTGAATTTTTCTTATATGTAGCATATTATTTTTAAATGACTTTTGCTTTAAATTAACACTTCAAAATCTCTTAGACTCTACTATTTCAAGTGATCCAAGAATAGCACTATTTCAGTACTACAACTCTAAGGCTATTGGTATTATAAATTACAAACTAATTAATACTTTTCTTGCACAGTCTCAAAGCATGAAACTTGTATGAATAGATTTAATCATAAAACTTCAAGTACTGGTACTTAAAAATGTATCCTCATGTAATGTCTAAGAGCTCATCTAAGTAGAGAATGATAAATGCAAGTTGTTAAATATTGTACTAAAAATACAAAGATACAGTTCCAAAAGATAAAGTCTAGTTGTCAACACACAATATTTTCAATATGAAATCATTTTTAAATATTCAATTAAATGCACCTTTTAAAATAGTTTAGTAGATACCTTTTAAAATCAAAAATTCAGCTACAGTACTTATTTTCCATGCAGCTCTAGAAAAAAAATTTTCAAAACAGAATTAAAGAATTTTCAAAAAGTGCCAAAGAACTTTTGAATAAAATGTACTTCCCAAAACACACTTAAAGAGCTAGACTTTAATTCCAATTAACTAAAAAGAAAAACGTCAGTACAGGATATATAAAGTACTAAATGAAATAATGCAGCAGCACCATAATTCTCTTTCAAGAGTGATTGAACACATTTTCTATCAAAATGACCACTGATCTTCAGTGGAAATGATAAATTGCTTTATTTTATTCTGTCAGAGGGTTTTCTTTAAAACAGTGCTGTTTGGGAGCTTCTATTTCAATCATGGCTTGAGCAAGGACAAAGAGATATTTTTATGTGTTCTAGACCAGATTGGTACATGAAAGTGGACCAGGAGACCAAAAAAAAAAAAAAAATTACTATTTACCAAGTAGCCTCTAAGTACTCTGAGACAGAGAGACACACACACAGAGAGACAGACAGCAAGAGAAGGGGCCACAACTGCTAGAGCAAGGCAGAAACTAATGTTCTAAAGAGGAGGAATACAGTCTCCAACAGCAAAAGTCAGGCCCCAGGTGAACTAAAAACAACAAATGCAATTACAAAACCATCAATGAATATATTAAAAGGAAGAAAGTATTTAATAACTATGTTTCTAAAGTTTGTTGAGTGACAGAATGAGTGAACTGCTCCATGTTCATACTATTACCTGTCTAACATTTATTGAGCAACTCCTATTTATGGAGCCACAGTCCCAGCGCCCAGTGAAGTTGCTCAGTCGTGTCTAACTCTTTGCGACGCGGTGGACTGTAGACCAGGCTCCTCCATCCATGGGATTCTCTAGGCAAGAATGGAGCCACAGTTTCCTACTGAAAAATGCCAGTGTCTGCCTTCAAAGAACATCCTATGGAGTAGCTAGAAGAATTGTTTATATTTAATTTCTTTGATGTGTTAGCTGTACAGACATTTACAAATTAATTATTCTCTCTGAGTTATTGTGCCCTCCTCTGTTAAATGGAGATTAAATACTTGTCCTGTCATCATTCATATCTATTGTCATTAAGGCCACACAGTTCATAATTCATAACTTCTCTCTTTGACTTTTCAATATACAAGACACAACTTTATATTTGGATGTGGAAATTATGTAAGTAGGAAAAATTTAAACAGAAATAACCTAAGTGCAATAGAAGCTTCTGAACTTCATCTATAATAAATCACCACTGGGGGCTAGAGGAAAAAGTAATTTAAAAGAATCCCATTGATCTGTATAGATTAAGAAAAAAATCTATTTAGAGCTCCGATTCTAATAGAGAATTAGAGATTGTCTTTAATTCTATCTAGCATATCTCAGGGACCAGGGGCAGAAGGAGAAGGGGACGACAGAGGATGAGATGGCTGGATGGCATCACTGACTCGATGGATGTGAGTCTGAGTGAACTCTGGAAGTTGGTGATGGACAGGGAGGCCAGGAGTGCTGCGATTCATGGGGTCGCAAAGAGTCGGACACGACTGAACTAAACTGAACTGTGCCTAGACAGTTTGTAGAAGTAATATAGGTATGGCTGAATTCCTGCTTTTCTTCTACAATTTTAGTACCTGAGTTGGTGATGGACAGGGAGGCCTGGTGTGCTGCGATTCATGGGGTCGCAAAGAGTCGGACACGACTGAGCGACTGAACTGAACTGAACTGAGGCAGAAGGAGCCTCCATGATCATTTCCCCTAAAACCCTGGGTACTGAACTTCTACACTGGTTGGCAACATTTCATATTTGTCGCGACTCATCATGGAAGAATCACTGCTTCCTGTATGGTGACTACACTGGGAGAGAACTCCGGAAGCTTGTGTCTGGTTTCTCTCAGATACCAATCCATGTGTTTCCTTAAAAAAAAATGTAAATAATGTAAATGAAAGTGTTAGTCTCTTAGTTGTGTCAGGCTCTTTGCAACCCCATGGACTGTAGACTACCAGGCTCTTCCATCCATGGGATTCTCCAGGCAAAAATAGTAGTGTGGGTAGACATTCCCTTCTCCAGACCCAGGGACCTAACCCAGGTCTTCCACACGGCAGGCAAATTCTTTACCATCTGAGCCACCAGTGTTTTCTTAAACTGTAATAAATCACACCCATTCATCTGACTACATGCTGAGTTTGCTGAGTTCTTCTTAGAGAACTGTCAAATCTTGTAGTGATATTGAGATCCTTTGGACAAAGGAATATTTTAAAAAGAAATACAAAAATGCTTCACTTTTTTATGTACTAGCTCTCCCACCAACAGGGGTACAGACTCCTCCAGACTTGTACACCATGACATTAGAAACCAGCTAGTGAATAGATGAAACTATTTCTCCATAGGCAAATATGAAAAATGAGCAAAAATCCATGATATATTTACTAAAAACCTAATAAAGAAGTACATCTTACAGGATTCTGTAATTTTTTCAAAAAAAATCAAGAAAGTGATCCTCAGAGTTTAAAAAGATACTTCACATTTTAACAGAGAAATCGTTCTTATAATGTTAATCAAAGACAAGAATAACATTAATAGAAATGAAATATTTAAAAAAATTCATGAGCTATTGCATGAGATGAAACCTCTGAAAAAAACAGTTAAATGTCCTATATTCACAATGGGAATATTCATAGTAGCCTAAAAGCAAATTTGCATTTTTGAAAAGCCAGTACACAAGATTTATTTTGCTGGTAGGTCTATGATTTCAGGAAGGTCATGATTAAGAAAACTGAGTTTCTACTGATGGGTATTAAAAAGACCAAAACACAATATAATTTATAACATGTTTTGAACATAATTATTAAATCTTATTGTTTTCTTTGGCTGGTCTGCATAGTTTTGAAATCAGGGCTTGAATCTGCCCCTTTGGCAGTGAAAGTGTGGAGTCCTAACCACTGGACTTCCAGGGGATTTCTATTGTTATTAATATCTTAACAAATATAAAAATATATGGCATCAAAGATTGTTCTTATAATGTAACTACAGATTGTTATAGAATCAAGATACATTTCTATAAAAATGCACTATAAATTTTATAATCCATAAAAATTATTCAATTTATGGATCTTTGCTTTTCAAAAACACATACTCAAAAAAAGGGAGTTTCACAAATATCATACCCTTTTTAATGTAAATTATTTCTTGAGAAAAAAATTACATAACTCTATAGTGGCTGTCTCTTATACACATCTAGATGTGTATAAGAGACAGGTCTCAAAGCATGAAACTTGTATGAATAGATTTAATCATAAAACTTCAAGTACTGGTACTTAAAAATGTATCCTCATGTAATGTCTAAGAGCTCATCTAAGTAGAGAATGATAAATGCAAGTTGTTAAATATTGTACTAAAAATACAAAGATACAGTTCCAAAAGATAAAGTCTAGTTGTCAACACACAATATTTTCAATATGAAATCATTTTT
>SJYT01066764.1:367180-429336 GCA_006410635.1 Cephalophus harveyi | reverse complement strand
TAAGATAATATTTTTACTATGAAAAAGAGCAAAAATGTTATCTATTTTTCCAATGATATTAAATATTCAAATAGGAAATGTTAATATTGAACTGTAAGGAGAAAAAAAAACACAAATGTGATACATGCTTTCTAACCATGTGAGAAAATTTAGCATCAGTCTCCTAATATATTCAGAATATGTTTTTAATAAAAGGATAAAACATAACAGCAGAGAGAAAACTCTTGTAGGTGGTGAATTATTCCACTTTATTCTATGGGACGTTTAACCTCAGTTGCAAAAGAGATTCCTTTTCCTGACATCTGAACTGAAATTGCTCATAATTCCACATGGAATCCAATCACCTATCACCTTAAATTTGTATTCTATAAATAGGAAACCTTATATAACTACAGTTGCCTGATGACAGAGAAGATAAGCTATTCAAAATAAAAGTGTGATATAGCAAAGTCAGGAAAAAAAAAAAACCAGTTATGTGAAGAGCTGTGAAGAAGCTGTAGTGGCTTGGGCTTGAATAAGACAAGGCAGGAACTGCCTCTGGTTTCTTTTGTCTCTTGAGCTTCTTCATCAACCATTAAAGTCAATCCCTTCCTCAAGAAATCTCCTTTTCAACCATACCAAATTATAGTATTCAACCACAGTATAGTTCTATTTTTTTTTTAAAGAAGGTTGGTATGCTTACTGGTTAAGATAACAAGCTTTGAAGCCATAGATACTTAGCCTTAAATCTTGTGTCTACGTCTCAGCTTCTTTATCTATAAAAGATATTCACAAGATATTAACTAAATGAGAAACTATGAATGATATGATACCCTTTTATTTATGGATAGAAAGGCTAAATGAGTGGCAAAAGAATGGGTGATTTTTCTTGTTTTCCTCTGGGGAAAATATAAATATTTTAAGGATATTTGTAAAATATGTAAAATATAATATGGCAATTACATCAACTGTAAAATATCATTAATTACATTGGTTCAGATTATTTTAAGGCATAATGATTTCCATTGTGTATGTAAAATACAGCATGGAGAACACTATTAGCTAAATTAAGATGAACAAATTAATCAGTTTTCATTGCATTTGAGGACAGAAAATTGCCTAACATGCATCTGAGGGCCACATCTTCAAATGAAAAACAAAAAAATCACTCATTACTAAAAAGAATGTACCTAGAAAGCCCAGACTGCTCGTTTCCTGAATTAATCACAAGAAATGGAAAATGAGTAATCCCAAACCACATACACTCAAATTTTTCAGGAATGATGAAAGTAAAAGAAGAATTTATCTTTTTCTTAATGTGCTACTTAAAGTACTATGGAGCTAAGTGTTCTAGATGAAGATAAATACATCAAACTCAAGATATTATTAGAATTCATTAAACCTAATTCCCACCTAAACATAAGTGGAATGAATTAAGATACAGAACTAAGTTTTTCACTTTCTAAACTTAATGGATACATAAGTATTTCCAGTAAGCATCAATATGCAATTATCTTGCTTAATTATTTTTTCTTATCATAAATTTTGGCACCTTGCAGTGTGCACTCATTATAGTCCATAGTGCATTTAAGAACAAAAATGCAGTTAAGATAATATTTTTACTATGAAAAAGAGCAAAAATGTTATCTATTTTTCCAATGATATTAAATATTCAAATAGGAAATGTTAATATTGAACTGTAAGGAGAAAAAAAAACACAAATGTGATACATGCTTTCTAACCATGTGAGAAAATTTAGCATCAGTCTCCTAATATATTCAGAATATATTTTTAATAAAAGGATAAAACATAACAGCAGAGAGAAAACTCTTGTAGGTGGTGAATTATTCCACTTTATTCTATGGGACGTTTAACCTCAGTTGCAAAAGAGATTCCTTTTCTTGACATCTGAACTGAAATTGCTCATAATTCCACATGGAATCCAATCACCTATCACCTTAAATTTGTATTCTATAAATAGGAAACCTTATATAACTACAGTTGCCTGATGACAGAGAAGATAAGCTATTCAAAATAAAAGTGTGATATAGCAAAGACAGGAAAAAAAAAAAAAAACAGTTATGTGAAGAGCTGTGAAGAAGCCTGTAGTGGCTTGGGCTTGAATAAGACAAGGCAGGAACTGCCTCTGGTTTCTTTTGTCTCTTGAGCCTCTTCATCAACCATTAAAGTCAATCCCTTCCTCAAGAAATCTCCTTTTCAACCATACCAAATTATAGTATTCAATCACAGTATAGTTCTATTTTTTCTTAAAGAAGGTTGGTATGCTTACTGGTTAAGATAACAAGCTTTGAAGCCATAGATACTTAGCCTTAAATCTTGTGTCTACGTCTCAGCTTCTTTATCTATAAAAGATATTCACAAGATATTAACTAAATGAGAAACTATGAATGATATGATACCCTTTTATTTATGGATAGAAAGGCTAAATGAGTGGCAAAAGAATGGGTGATTTTTCTTGTTTTCCTCTGGGGAAAATATAAATATTTTAAGGATATTTGTAAAATATGTAAAATATAATATGGCAATTACATCAACTGTAAAATATCATTAATTACATTGGTTCAGATTATTTTAAGGCATAATGATTTCCATTGTGTATGTAAAATACAGCATGGAGAACACTATTAGCTAAATTAAGATGAACAAATTAATCAGTTTTCATTGCATTTGAGGACAGAAAATTGCCTAACATGCATCTGAGGGCCACATCTTCAAATGAAAAACAAAAAAATCACTCATTACTAAAAAGAATGTACCTAGAAAGCCCAGACTGCTCGTTTCCTGAATTAATCACAAGAAATGGAAAATGAGTAATCCCAAACCACATACACTCAAATTTTTCAGGAATGATGAAAGTAAAAGAAGAATTTATCTTTTTCTTAATGTGCTACTTAAAGTACTATGGAGCTAAGTGTTCTAGATGAAGATAAATACATCAAACTCAAGATATTATTAGAATTCATTAAACCTAATTCCCACCTAAACATAAGTGGAATGAATTAAGATACAGAACTAAGTTTTTCACTTTCTAAACTTAATGGATACATAAGTATTTCCAGTAAGCATCAATATGCAATTATCTTGCTTAATTATTTTTTCTTATCATAAATTTTGGCACCTTGCAGTGTGCACTCATTATAGTCCATAGTGCATTTAAGAACAAAAATGCAGTTTTTCATAGCTTTAGAATCTAAGAAAATACAGTCACTTCTAGTTTTCTTCTACATAAACCATTACACCCTTTAGGAATTTCACTGACCAAATATATAACCTAGATTTCTTCTGTTTTCTTCTACAACATACTCAACTTCAGTTCAGTTCAGTCGACTTAGGTTTTCAATTTTTATAATGCTAGACATATCACATGCTTTCACAGTAGCTCAGTTGGTAAAAAATCTCCCTGCAATGCAGGAGACTCCGGTTCAATTCCTGGGTCAGGAAGATCCCCTGGAGAAGGGTTAGGCTCCCCACTCCAGTATTCTCAGGCTTCCCTGGTGGCTCAGCTGGTAAAGAATCTGCCCACAATGCAGGAGAACGGGTTCGATCCCTGGGTTGGTAAGATCCCCTGAAGAAGGGAAAACCTATCCACTCCAGTATTCTGACCTCAAGAATTCCATGGACTATATAGACCATGTGGTCACAAAGAGTTGGAACTGTGTTACTTTCATTTTAATTTTGAGATATCACATCTTTCATTGTGATCATTTAAATGCATTTTTGTCTCCCCCTCAGAAGCACACACAAGTTTTAAAATCTATAAAGGCAAGGAAATTGCCTTGTTTACTTTTGTACTTCTAAAAGTATACACTCTAAACATAATACTCAGTAAATGCTGAATAAACTAGATTTGGGGAAATTCATGTAAAACCTATTCTTAGAGATACAACATTCTGCTATCTACTAAAAGCATCACCTTCAGCAAAACATAGCTTCTTAGGATGTCAGAATCATCGCCTGTAACATATGTATGGTAGCTACCCACTCGGTCCCCACATGTGCCACAGTAAGTTAAAGTTTGTGAAGACACTGTGGGATAGAAATCCCGGTGTAATATATCCAGTGCCAACAGCTCCTTACACTATTTATTTTTAATACAAACTTGTATATGATTCCACTAGAAAATTTTTCATCTATACATCCATTTAAAACTTTTAAGTCAAATAAATGTTTGCCATCTGGAATGTGAAGTTAATAATTATTAATAAAAAACTGATATTTTATTGTACAAAGAGCAGAGATTTGGAAGTTATAAGATTAGGCTCATATTTTTACTCCATCATTTACCAGCCAAATCAGTTAGCCTCCCATATAAGCTATATATAGGACATGCTAAGAATAATAAGATGCCCGTGAATGCTTTAGGAAAGATTAAATATGTTGTATAACAAAGTGCTCTACCAAACTAAAAGGCATTCCAAAATTTTTTGCATGCTGCAGCAGCAGCAGCAAGTTATCACTAATCATAATAGCCTTCACTAATATAGTGGTCACGGCTTCCCTGGTAGTCCAGCTAGTAAATAATCCTCCTGCAATGCAAGAGACCCAGGTTTGATTCCTGGGTTGAGAAGATCCGCTGGAGAAGGGATAGGCTACCCACTCCAGTATTCTTGGGCTTCCCTGGTGGTTCAGAAGATAATCTGCCTATAACACGGGAGACCTGGGTTTGATCCCTGGGTTGGGGAGATGCCCTGGAGAAGGGCATGACAACCTACTCTAGTATTCTTGCCTGGAGAATCCCCATGGACAGAGGAGCCTGGAGCACTATAGTTCATGGGGTCACAAAGTGTTAGACATGACTGATCAACTAAGCACAATATAGTGGCTACTATGTGCAAGGCACCAGGATGTTTTCTGTATATTTTTGTTAACCTTTAAAACAACTATAAAAGATGAATAGTATTGTTCTCATTTGAGATAGGAGAAAAATAAGACTCAAGATACTTTAGGAACTTATCCAAGTATACCTAAGGTAGTAGTGGCAGAATTTGAACCAAAGACCATGGATGTTAAATCCTAATGTTTTTCCACCACATCAGACTTTCAAAACAGAGTTCAGGCATTTCTCCCATTGAATGTCAGTATTACAGAAATCAGACATAAAAAGCTAATCTGCTTTTTCCTGTTTCAATGAATACGAAATATTAGTATTTGTCACCTTTGAACCAAGGACCATGGATGTTAAATCCTAATGTTTTTCCACCACATCAGACTTTCAAAACAGAGTTCAGGCATTTCTCCCATCGAATGTCAGTATTATAGAAATCAGACATAAAAAGCTAATCTGTTTTTTCCTGTTTCAATGAATACAAAATATTAGTATTTGTCACCTAGGAGCCTGGTAGGCTGCAGTCCATGGGGTCGCTAAGAGTCGGACATGACTGAGCGGCTTCACTTTCACTTTTCACTTTCATGTATTGGAGAACGAAATGGCAACCCACTCCAGTGTTCTTGCCTGGAGAATCCCATGGACAGAGGAGCCTGGTAGGCTGCTGTCTATGGGGTCACACAGAGTCGGACACGACTGAAGCGACTTAGCAGCAGCAGCATCAGCCCCAACATGATAAGTTTTATAAAATACATTAAAAATCTAAGTGATAAACTATCATAGTGGGATATATATAAACTGCTGAAAACATTGTTTGGTGACCATCAAGTGGTTAAAATGTTAGTTGGCAGATGGCAGATTTAGATGCAACCGCATGGCCTCCCAGCATCAGCCTGAGGAGCCTGGTGGGCTGCTGTCTATGGGGTCACACAGAGTCGGACACGACTGAAGCGACTTAGCAGCAGCAGCAGCAGCCCCAACATGATAAGTTTTATAAAATACATTAAAAATCTAAGTGATAAACTATCATATTGGGATATATATATAAACTGCTGAAAACATTGTTTGGTGACCATCAAGTGGTTAACATGTTAGTTGGCAGATGGCAGATTTAGATGCAACCACATGGCCTCCCAGCATCAGCTTTAGCAGCAGCAGCATCAGCCCCAACATGATAAGTTTTATAAAATACATTAAAAATCTAAGTGATAAACTATCATAGTGGGATATATATAAACTGCTGAAAACATTGTTTGGTGACCATCAAGTGGTTAAAATGTTAGTTGGCAGATGGCAGATTTAGATGCAACCGCATGGCCTCCCAGCATCAGCCACACTCAAGCTCATCACTGATGCTGATATGGAATGTTTTCTGCAGAGGCTGTACCTGATCCTGACACCCTAACAACTATATTATATCTAGTCTCTACTCAAACATTACTTATATTAAAAATAACGCACTGAATTTAGATAAATTTTTTTTTCTATATAAACATTAGCTGAAAAACATATTTGAGGATAGTGTATAACAGCCCATAATGTCTGGTGGGCTTCCCTCATGGCTCAGAGGTAAAAAAATCCACTTGCCAGTGCAGGGGACATGGGCTCTGTCCCTGATCCTGGAAGATCCCACGTGCTGGAACAACTAAGCCCATGCACTGCAACTACCGAGCCAGTGCTCTAGAGTCTGTGAGCCACAGCTACTGAGCCCAGGTGCCTAGAGTCCATGCTGCACAACAAAAGAAGCCACCACACTAAGAAGCCCACACACCACAATGAAGAGTAGCCCCTGCTCACTGCCACTAGAGAAAGCCTAGGCACAGCAACAAAGACCCAGCACAGCCAGAAATAAATAAATAAATCTTTTTTAAAAAATCCACATGTTCTAGGAATACCACCCACGCATTAACCATTAACCATACATTAGCCATTAACTGTATGTTATCCTGGGAGATGTTTTATAAGGAGCACCTTATATATCAGACATCAGTACAAAAAGTTGGTGCATTATTATCATTAAATAATGCACCGAAAGAAAACTGAAAGAACTTGTTTCTGTTTAAAGTCAAGGACAGATGGAAAACGTTTACACTGACATTTTGGCAAAAATGAAGAAAGTAATTGTAAAACACACATATGCTGTAGAGTCCTTTATTATTCAAGTCATGGTTCTTATAAGCAATCCAAAGTTAATAGATAAAAATATAGAGAACTAAACAATATTCATTTTATCATATACATTTCATGATTTTTAAACTGCTGTAAAGTATGTATTGGATTCTTTGCTTACTTAAGGGAAAAAGTGAATGTCTGTCCCAAAAAGAGGAACAACCCAGTAAAATTTCCTTTTTAAACAAAATATTCAGTTGGACACATGGTATCTAAGCATACTGTAAATACTTCCTAAACCTCACAATTAAAGACTTACTTGAATCTCTGCCTTTATCCTGAATTACAGAGATCAATGGTTCAAAAGATAAAGACTTTCAATGCTTCATTGTCTTCTTTACATAGACTAAACTTTGCTTAAATTATCCTTTCTTTTCCTATATGCAGAAAAAAAAGAAAAATTGTCTTCTTAACAAACAGAAAAGGTATTTTAGCCAATAGAGAACAAGTCAGAGGCTATCATTTAATCTTCTATGTTGCAGGATGAGTTAATCCTCTGTGTTTCAGGATGAGACCATTAGAAAACTTTTTTTTTTTCTTTTTGAAATGTAGACAAACTAAACCTGGGGGCAGAATCAGAACTTTAAAATGATTACAAAAGGGGAAAACAGACTCACGTCTAGGATTTGGGGACAGGAGGAACCAAAGTGTGTGACAATTCTGAGGCAGATGGGAAGCTGTAATTAAGAAAGGCATTCCCCCCAGGTATTGAAGCCACTTACTCGGTCAGCCTCATTTCAGTGTAGGAACAGGCAAAGTTATCTAAGTCAAACCTAAAATAGTGAAGTTAAAAGCATCCTTTCAACATTGTAAACTAACAAACATGATAATTATTAATTCAGTTAGACCAAACGTAAGATTCTTTAATGTGTTAGGGGAAGTGTCAAAATTAGAAAAATCTGTGTCATTTAATTTGGTGTATTTCATAAATGAAGCCATGCTGAAGATGCTCCTTGCCTCTGACCTTAAGCACTGTTTTTACTTTGCTGCATAATAGCAGCAATCTTCCAAACTTCTTTCTGTTCATACCAGCCAATACTAGCCAATATACTTTATAATTCCACTTTTTAGTAGAGTGAGCAAGGCTTTAGCTCTTGGTTGCTTAATGAACATTTGCACAGTGATCACAGAGAAAATAAAATACAGGTTGCAATTTCTCTTGAATATTCAGGAACATAGTATCTATCGCCCACTCTTACGAGAATTAATTATTTAATGTGGCCAAATTATCTGTGCTTTGAAATTTTAAAAAACATCTATTTTAAAATATTCATTAAAATTATCTACAGAACTGGTAATGCTGCTTACATAATTTCCATTCTAGAATTCAGTATAGCTGAAATTCATCAAAGTGTCAGTACAGTCAGCCCCTGTATCTGTGGGATGCCCGTAGACAGGGAAAGTGAGGTATTATGCCATTTTATATAAAGGACTTGAGCATCTGTGGATTTTGGTATTCCTGAGGGTTCCTAGATCCCAAGGAAATCAAAGGACAACTAGAATACCTTGATGTCACCCATTTCATTCCTCTTCAACATTATACCTTCCTTAATTCTTACTTCCTAAAGATTTTTATAGATAGTGCAAAGGGAGCCCAGGTGTTTAAAATCACTGCAATTGGTAAATAAATTACATGAAATGACTGTTTACCTAGAAAACTGCCTAAAAGCTAGGCCAGTATTAATTACAGGTAATCAGGATGGTTTTTCCCGTTATGATTTATTCATAAAATCCAGTTACACATGTTTAACTTTTTTCATATATAACTTTTGTCCCTAGGAAATTATTAATAGATTTTTACAAAATATTTCAGAAACTAGGTCCAATTGGTATATGAATAATATTTAGAGATGATCTGTAAATAAAAATGCACAATCAATTTAAAATGTACATTAGTGACAAATAAATCATACTTATGAGAATCTAATGATGAGTGTTTAAGGTATAAGATATGAGAGAATGGTGTTAGGAAATAGAAGAAATGGGGTGATAATATGACAGGAAAAAGCACCTTTTAGGAAGTCCTTAATAACAATACAATGCAGAAAAAAGCCCAATTCTGTCCCATTAGTACTATCCACAGATAGTTATATGAAGGCAGGGAAGAACCAAAGAACCCTTAGACTCACTTATTCTCCACAGCAAAGAGTCTTCAAGTATTTTTAAAGACACATACTTTATTATTAAAATAATATGCAATTATTTTAGGAAATTTGGAAATTACAGAATAGCATCAATGAGAAAATATAAATTGTCTATAATCCCAGACGCTAGAAGCAAATACGGCTTGCAGTTTGGCATACTTTCTTTCAGTCTTTTTTCTACGCAAATGTACATGAATTTTAACTTACTTTGCACCGCACAGTGAGTACAATTCGGCATTCGGCTTTTTCACTTAACACACCAGATATTTCTTATTTTAAATGCCCTTTAAAAATACCATGTTTAACAGGTACATAATAACTCCATCATATGGTTGTATCCTAATTTTTTAAAAGTCCTGCCATTGGAGGAATTTTGGTTGTTTCTAACTTTAAGTTTGCATATTTAATGATGAATCATAATTTTGAATATTTACTTGTAGTTTTATCTACACCTCTGTTTTCCTTCTGTGGGATAGATTTCTAAAATCAGTTGTGTAGGTCAGAGGATTTTTTAGGCTTTTAAAGATATATATCACCAAATTGATATATATTAAAGGCTATTGATATATATTACATTACCAAATCATTTTCTCAAAAGGTTATACACATTTTTATTAAATTTTACAGTTTATGAAGGTGATTCTTTTTCCACTTCTGGCTTTATGTTTCAAGAATATGGTAACATTAGCAAAGTACAAACTGATGAAGCATTTAAATTGCTCTGTAATTTACTAGTCCAACATTCAGTTTAAATGTTATAAACTAAAAGCCTACAAGAGGACATTTCAAATGCATTTACACTTCTGTTAAGCTGTCTTTACTTAACATAGCTGTGATTTTTCTTCAAAAAAGACTACCATAATGCCACTTGACACAGAACTGTAGTTACAGAGGGAAAAAAATGAGACAATGATGATTTAGAATGCAAGATTTTGATTCACATAGACCTAATGAGATATGTAACCTTGGAAAACTACTTAGTCCCATTTGATTCTGTTTTTTCAACACTAAAATGGGAAAAATATCTACTTTTCTGGGTTGTTATCAAATGTACTATATATATATATATATATATACACATATATATATGATAAGGAAATGGCAACCCACTCCAGTATTCTTGCCTGGTAAAGCCCATGGACAGAGGAGCCTTGCAGAGTCCATGGGATCACAAGAGTCGGACATGACTTAATGACTAAACCACCACACACACACACACACACATATCAAATCATCAGTTACTGACAGTGAAAAGTCTTGCTCATCACCATTCTATAGTGAAGCTTACCAAACCTCATCTAAACATATACTTATCAGCTTTTACTGTTTATTCTTAAAATAGATGTATAGGGATTTTAAATACGTAAACAATGCTTCCAACATAAAAACAGACAGAAAAAAAAAGAACCAGGAGGAAACAGACTGTGCAGAGTGAGAAATATTTCAACAAAATAAAACTACTATAGTGCAGCATAAAGCAGGAACAGAATACCATAAAATAGGAACAGCCACAGAATACAGTCCCTAAAAATTAAGAAAATAATAAAAAAGACAAAATCAAAGAAGCCACCAGAGACAAAAAGAAATGGAAAGTAACAGAAGAAAAAAAGTCAGAGAACTAATCCAGAATAGCCAGCATAGTTTTTCAATAGCTATCACTGAAATAAAGAGGAAAGAAAATCACAGTAGTATTACAATAAGAAAAATGCCAAACTGAAAATTCAGATTGAAAAGGCATATGCATGCATGCATAGTTGCTTCAGTTATGTCCAACTCTTTGGGACCCTATGGACTACAGCTCACTAAGGCTCATCTGTCCATGGGATTCTTCACACAAGAATACTGGAGTGGGTTGCCATTTCCACCTCCAGGGATCTTCCTGACACAGGGGTCGAACCCACGTCTCTTATGTCTCCTGCATTTACAGGGAGGTTCTTTATCACTAGAGCCACCTGGGAAGCCCTTGAAAAGGCATACAGATGTCCAATAAAGAGATCAAAAACTTCTTAAGAAAAAAAGTACCTACTACTAGAGTAGTAGGCCTCTGACTTCAGAAAGACTACTAGAAAGTAGAGATTTCAAAACACTGAGAGGAAGCAGCTTATGATCATCCAAACCATCAGTCAAGCAGAAGGATAGAGTAAGACACGTTTAGCTTATGAGGAGACAAAAGACTTTCCCAGGCATCATTTCTTAGAAAATCACTGGAGGCAGAAATGAGACGCAGGTACCACATCTTAATTGACCACTGCCTTCCTCGGTGATCAGTGCAAAGAAATAGAAGAAAACAACAGAATGGAAAAGACTAGATATCTCTTCAAGAAAGTCAGAGATACCAAGGGAACATTTCATGCAAAGACGGGCACAATAAAGGACAGAAACAGTATAGACTTAACAGAGCAGAAGTTATTAAGAAGTGGTGGCAAGAATACACAGAAGAACTATACAAAAAAGATCTCCACGACCCAGATGATCACAATAGTGTGTGATCACTCACCTAGAGCCAGACATCCTGGAATGCAAAGTCAAGTGGGCCTTAGAAAACATCACTATGAGCAAAGCTAGTGGAGGTGATGGAATTCTAGGTGAGCTATTTCAAATCCTAAAAGATGATGCTGTTAAAGTTCTGCACTCAATATGCCAGCAAATTTGGAAAACTCAGCAGTGGCCACAGGACTAGAAAAAGTCACTTTTCATTCCAATCCCAAAGAAAGGCAATGTCAAAGAATGTTCAAACTACCGCACAATTGCACTCATCTCACACTCTAGCAAAGTAATGCTCAAAATTCTCCAAGCCAGGCTTCAACAGTACATGAATGATGAACTTTCAGATGTAAAAGTTGGTTTTAGAAAAGCAGAGGAACCAGAGGTCAAATTGCCCACATGTACTATATCATGGAAAAAGCAAGAGAGTTCCAGAAAAACATCTACTTCTGCTTGGTTGACAATGCCAAAGCCTTTGCCTGTGTGGATCACAACAAACTGTGGAAAATTCTGAAAGAGATGGGAAGACCAGACCACTGGATCTGCCTCCTGAGAAATCTGTATGCAGGTCAAGAAGCAACAGTAGAACTGAACATGGAACCATGGACTGGTTCCAAATCAGGAAAGAAGTACATCAAGGCTGTATATTGTCACCCTGCTTATTAAACTTATATGCAGAGTACATCATGCAAAATGCCAGGCTGGATGAAGCATAAGGTGGAATCAAGTTTGCTGGGAGAAATATCAGTAACCTCAGATACTCAGATGACACGACCCTTATAGCAGAATGTGAAGAACTAAAGAGCCTCTTGATGAAAGTCAAAGAGGGTGAAAAAGTGAATTTAAAACTCAACATTCATAAAACTAAGATCATTGCATCCAGTCCCAACACTTAATGGCAAATAGATGGGGAAACAATGGAAACAGTGACAGTCTTTATTTTCTTGGGCTCTAAAATCACTGCAGTTAGTGACTACAGCCATGAAATTAAAAGATGCTTACTCCTTGGAATAAAAGCCCAGACCAACCTAGACAGCATATTCAAAAGCAGAGACATTATTTTGCCAACAAAGGTCCATCTAGTCAAAGCTATGGTTTTTCCAGGAGTCATGTATGGATGTGAGAATTAGACTATAAAAATAGCTGAGCACCAAAGAATTGATGCTTTTGAACTGTGGTGTTAGAGAAGACTCTTGAGAGTCCCTTGGACTGCAAGGAGATCAAACCAGTTAGTCCTAAAGAAATCAGTCCTGAATAGTCATTGGAAGGACTGATGCTGAAGCTCTAATACTTTGGCCACCTGATGCGAAGAAATGACTCATTGGAAAAGCCCCTGATGCTGAGAAAGATTGAAGGTGGGAAGAGAAGGGGATGACAGAAGTGAGATGGTTGGGTGGTATCACTGACTCAATGGACATGAATTTGAGCAAGCTCTGGGAATTGGTGATGGACAGGGAAGCCTGGCGTGCTGCAGTCCATGAAGTCGCAAAGAGTCGGCCACAACCTAGCAACTGAACTGACTGACCACATCCTAATACAAAAAAGCAGGAAATATCCCAGAATAACAGTTGTACCAGGCGTAGAAACAATGGCCACAATTGATCAACAGGAATATCTCCAGGCCAGAATCAAAAAAATTCAATGTAGCCAATAGAGCATTTTATGAGTTTCATCCGAATCTTTCCCCTTCTTTTTTGTTCACTTTTCTCTCTCTTGCATCAAGTTTAAGAGGAGTTTATTTCATTACTATTTCAGAAGAACACTTCCTAGTTTCTTTTAGATTCTTTGGTTTTTCTTGCATCCTAAGGTGAGGACTAAACGCTTTAATCTAGCCTCTATTTGTCTTTAAAAAATGAAGCCATTCAAGGCCAAACTTTTCTGAGAAGAACATAGCTGGTCAAAACAAAGTCTCTAGAATTCAGGACTTTACAGTGGTAAGAAATACAGAATTTACAATTATAACTGAACCCATTGATTTATGATTAATTTAATGATAGTTACCATTTCATCTCTTTCTCATTACAAAAGAAATTTTTATAATGTATTTTGACTATACAATTTTCTGGAGTTAAATAAAACTTGGAAATATTGATTTCTTTTTTTGTTAAAAATCATTTTTTTTTCCTTTAATCTTAGTTTTCTCCCAAACTTTTCCATGTTTTCAAAGAGAATTTATGAGGACATATAATTTTTATTTACAAGTTAATATTTTTTAATTATAAGTCATATTGCCTTTGATGGAGTCCCCTTACTATAAATCTAAAAATCAAGAGGAGATGCAGAGATCAATTTTGCCATTTGAGACAACTGATCAAAGAAAAAGGGTTTTAAGTAGTCAGTCTTTGTGGGGACCCTCTGTTGGGTCAACCTACCCATTCCCCAGAGTTTTACATTTGATCCTGTCATCACACACTGTAAACACTGAGAGCCTACTATGTGCAAAGTACTGCAATAGATCCCTGTCTCTTATACACATCTAGATGTGTATAAGAGACAGCTATAGAACATTTGGGAAATAATAGCAATAGATATATACAAATTCAGCAAACAAAAAAGCAAAGAGGTTAATGTTTAGAAACATATGTGGAAGAAAAATATCATATGTCTTGGTTTAGAAGTAAATGAAATTCATTTATTATTACTAATGTAAACACTGAGCAACTTCACTTCAGAGACAATTTAATTAACAATTGTAATATAACTGTAATTTTTTTAAAAGGGATGATATTTTGTATGGCTGGGTGTGAAATCTTAGAAAAATTAATTCTCAATCAACAAAACAAGATGTCAACAGATAGTATCAACTGTTTATAATCAAGAAATAACTACTTAAACCTCAGAAAAAGGAAAAAAAAAAGAACAGCTGAAAATCATTGTCTCTGGAGCAGCCTGGAAAAAATATTAAATGCTATTTTTAATAAAAATGCTACTTTTACATTTTAAGCTCATGGGCTGTTTAAACTATATTAAGATAACACTTTTATAAAATGGTGATTAATTTATTTAGTTAACTTAATAGAATGCACCTAAATTTTTGTTTCTTTAGAAGAGAAAGTGGAAGAGGACAGAGGAAAATGGTGAGAGATGTCGAAGAAGGAAAGAACAGGATCAGGAAATGAGTAACTACATAGAGTGGCTATAAAATATTGTAGAAAGAAGCTTTATTAAAATGTTTTTCATTAAATGTAGAGGTAATCAAAGTAATTTAACTTGATTGTTAATTACTGTCTCTGGAATATGTTAATTATTGTACTATATTTATAAATAAATATCAGTAAAATTTGACTTAATTACTTCCACTGCATTTCTTTATTCACTCCCCCATCAATACCCTAATTCAGCCTACTTCTCTTGTGCATAGATGTCCACAACTCCCTCCCAGCCAGACATCCTGCCTCAGTCCCTGCTCAGGCTCATTCCACAGAAGCTCCTATCTTCATAACAGGACTTCCAGTCCAAGAGCCTACAGCAGTCCACTGTAAGCACACTGCCTGGCTTTGAAGACCCTTCCTTGACTTCTCCTCACATACGGTAAATTCCCAGGACATATACTCTGTGCCAGTTGCTAATGCCTCCTTCCTGCACTGCCATTCTCCCTCGTGTTAACTGCAAAACCACTGACTGCCCTTGTGGTTTACACTACTTGGTCATGCCACTCCCCCAAACAAAAATTTCTATTTCCCTACAAATTCGTTACCCAGTTTTCATCTGTTACAATCCAGCTCAAACCATAGCGTGCCTCTAAAACACCTTCTCTCAAAATTCCACAGTGCACAGATTTAACCCTTTTCTAATGACTCTTTCATCATCTTCACCCCATAATTAACATCTATTTAAGTATGTTTCTCGGAGAAGGCAATGGCACCCCACTCCAGTACTCTTGCCTAGAAAATCCCATGGACGGAGGACCCTGGTAGGCTGCAGTCCATGGGGTCAGTGAGGGTCGGACATGACTGAGCGACTTC
Source organism: Cephalophus harveyi (assembly GCA_006410635.1). Lineage (NCBI taxonomy): Eukaryota > Metazoa > Chordata > Mammalia > Artiodactyla > Bovidae > Cephalophus > Cephalophus harveyi. Next base: position 413,749 of record SJYT01066764.1, on the reverse strand, counting down.
ACTTTCACTTTTCACTTTCATGCATTGGAGAAGGAAATGGCAACCCACTCCAGTGTTCTTGCCTGGAGAATCCCAGGGACGGGGGAGCCTGGTAGGCTGCTGTCTATGGGGTCGCACAGAGTAGGACATGACTGAAGTGACTTAGCATAACAAGTATGTTTCTATTCTCTATTTCTGTATTATATTTTTGCTGCCTATTCTGTTTTCCTATAATTACAAACTTCCATAGCAGGAAACACACTGAACTCCTCTACATTCTAGAATAATTAAAATCATAAATGAAGCCCAGTAACATTTTTGGATTGTTTAAAAATGTGTATTTTATAGCACTCAGTGCATTTTTGTATACATCCTTCACACTCTAGATATGTTGAATGGTTGATTGATTAACCCACTTTGCTGCTGCTGCTAAGTCGCTTCAGTCGTGTCCAACTCTGCGCGACCCCATAGACGGCAGCCCACCAGGCTCCCCCATCCCTGGGATTCTCCAGGCAAGAACACTGGAGTGGGTTGCCATTTCCTTCTCCAGATTAAGTATAGTAAATAAACATATTGTAATTTTACAGCTGTGAGATTCCTTGACTAAGCCTTTATGTTTTTTAACCATCATCTTTCATCTTTCTGAGCTGAATCTGTGCTTTAGTTGCTTTGTCACATATTTCAATTTTCTAATTTAGAAAAAATAAGTCAGAATTTTAAAATTTTATAAAATATTGATTCAGGTACATGGTGATCAAAAATAATCTGTTACCAGAATTTATCACTAAATTCTCTTCATAATAGATATCTTACTTCATTCCCAATTAAAATTAAATGGCTTTAAAATTAAATGGAAAGTGGAGTGTGGCATAATAGACCTCTGAAAAATTTACTTTGAAATTCATGTTATCTGAGTGTTAATATTTTAGTACTAAACATCCAGTAAGTTTAGGATTAAAGAAAAGAGATATGGTAAGATTAAAAAAAAATGTGAGAAAAGCTTTGGTTCTCCTATGTGCAAAATCTTACTTCTAGTAGGACTATGTGTCCCACCTAAAACTGTATTATTCCAATTTTAATGGATGTTTTGATTGTCCCCTTCCATCTCCATAAAGCAAAAGGTCCATAAACGAGTGCAGCTACAAAGAAAAAAATTCTATCAAATTTTCTATGCAAAATTCTCAAAATAACTATCATTAAGAAAACCCACGTGGAAAGTCCCTAGTCTCCAGGCAACAGGTTAGCATAAGCCACACTGTATTGCTGAGAAAAGGCAATGTCCTAATGTAAAAAGAACTGTTTTTGTCTCAGTTCCTGGATATTTGCAGAGTTATATTAAAGAAAAAGAGAAACCAAACTGGGCATGTTAGCATGAATAGACAGCCAATAAACAGCAACAGAATGGAGGAGATTTATACCCCTTTTTTCAGACAATTAAAACAATTAACATTTCTCTCAACAACAAGCCAGCTTCAAATGTTGTGTATAAATTTCACAAGCAGTCTTCCTGCCAGTAGTATACCTGACTACCAAGTCTTCACAGAAAACTGTTTTTTGTCTCACTTGCTCCGCAAGTTATTTTAACAACTGCCTTTGGTAACTTAAGGAGAGAATTTGGCACAGAGAATTTGTTAAAATGTACATGAAAGCTGCCTGCCAAGGTAATGGTACAGAACAGGTGCTGTCCAAGTCAGAAGGTGGACGAAAAAGAAGGAAACCAACAGACGGAATAAGCAAAAGAAATGACCCTGAAACAAGGCAGCCAGCGCCTCACACTGTTCCCACCACCTGGCCCGACCAGCGCCAACCCGCCACCAATTGTCCAGCTCACAGTTGTTTACACATCCCACTGGCTGACCTGGCCACATCGTCTGCCTCTCTTTCTTTTTTAAAAATTTCTTTCTCTTACTAGAAGAAAGCCTATTTTATATACTGCTGATTCACTTTCCTACTCTAAATATATAAAGGAGTTAGTGGTGCTTCTGATATGTTTGAGCTCTTGTCACAGTAAAGAAAACAATCATTTTTGTCTTATCTATTAGAAATCTACTGTTAAAAGGTTCTCTTGAAGGATTTAGGATTGGGTACTTTCTTACTTTAAAGGAAGTAATCAAGTTTTCATTTTACAATTAGAAATCATACTTGCTGTTAAAGACAGTGGGTCATATTTTTGCTAAAACCCTTTAGCAGGATTATAAGGACAATTAGAATCTCTCTGTGGTTCAGCTTTGATCTCTTCATTAGTATCATTTCACCTGGACCAGCTTTAGCCTAGAGGCGGGGCTGCTAAATTGAGATCAGATACTGAGAGTCAGTTTCGATCAAGTGACCTTAATATGGGAAGCAAGTTCTACAGTGACTGTTCCAAAGTGAAGTCCTTAGCACTCAGTGTGACTGTGTTATGGAACCCTAAGTAGTCAATTAGTAGGGAGGAAACAAATTTTTTTCTTCTCCCCATCTTAGGTTAATTGGCTTGGTCCTGTAAATTCGGCTGATGAAAGAGGGAAAAACAAATTCATCTTCATGTGCAAGGGCATACACAAGGGAGCACTCAGCAATGAATACCTCAAAGAAATGGTTGGAATTTGGGGTCTGAAGGGCTTCTCTTGTGACTCAGCTGGTAAAGAATCCGCCTGCAATGTGGGAGACCTGGGTTCAGTCCCTGGGTTGGGAAGATCCCCTGGAGAAGGGAAAGACTACCCAGTCCAGTATTCTGGCCTGGAGAATTCCATGGACTATACAGTCCATGGGGTCACAGAGTCAGACACAACTGAGCAACTTTCACTTCACTTCACTTCACTTTATACCTAATTCACTAGGGGAAGGGAATGGGGAGGAAAGGCAATTACAGAAAAAACAAATGACACACTGAAATGATAAAAAAAAGATCTTAGACAAATCTATGGGGAATATGCCAGTTTTGTAACAAAATTTGTTTGGGTGTGGTGAGATTACAGTTGCTCTGCAGAAGATTTAGTGACTTTTGAGATCTTTGAGGACACTCTGCTTTTAGGCAAATAAGGAATCTCAGAACATAAATGCAGTCAACTCAAAATCATTGTGATGCCCAATTCCAAAGTAAAGACATATACACACTACTATGTGAAAACAGAAAACTAATAAGAACCTGCCGTATAGCACAGGGAACTCAGTACGCTATATTGGCCTATATGAGGAAAGAATCTTAAAAAAAAAAAAAAACAGTGGATATATGATTCACTTTGGAGTACATCTGAAACTACTATAACAGAATTGTAAATCAAATATACTCCAATAAAAATTCTAAAAAATAAAAATATAAAGACTAGGGACAAAAAAGTCATTTTATGTCAAACAAGACTACTTTGGGGGTGGTATTTCCTGATCCTTCTCAATATTCTCCAGTTCTACTGCTCTCTTTTACACCTCTTTTCTACTTTCATTAGACTTTCTTTAATTTGGCTATTCTTAACCTGTATTCTCGGAGAAGGCAATGGCACCCCACTCTAGTACTCTTGCCTGGAAAATCCCAGGGACGGGGGAGCCTGGTGGGCTGCCGTCCATGGGGTCGCACAGAGTCAGACATGACTGAAGCGATTTAGCAGCAGCAGCAGCAGCAACCTATATTCTGAGTAACAGCAAGCCAGAGAAATGTCCATTTTTCCAAAACATTAGGCAGCATTTCTTTGAGAACTACATCTTCACTTTGCAAAATGTTAACATTACCCTATGGATGGTGGACAGATTCCATGTGCAAAATGGCATTCTCGTTCATATTTTATTTCTTAAATATGTGATACAGTTAGATTTTATATGTTTAAAACTTATTTTCATTTGAAAAAATTTTTAAATGTCTTACCAAAATTACTGAGTTTATTGAAATTTCCAGTTTATGTCTATCCTTCTGTTCAGTCGCTCAGTCATGTCCGACTCTTTGCGACCCCATGAATCACAGCACACCAGGCCTCCCTGTCTATCACCAACTCCCGGAGTTCACTCAGATTCACCTCCATCGAGTCAGTGATGCCATCCAGCCATCTCATCCTCTGTCGTCCCCTTCTCCTCCTGCCCCCAATCCCTCCCAGCATCAAAGTCTTTTCCAATGAGTCAACTCTTCGTATGAGGTGGCCAAAGTACTGGAGTTTCAGCTTTAGCATCATTCCTTCCAAAGAAATCCCAAGGCTGATCTCCTTCAGAATGGACTGGTTGGATCTCCTTGCAGTCCAAGGGACTCTTAGGCCACTAAAAAAAATGAGAGCTGATATCCTACTCTGTGCAGCCTTAAGTGAGTGTTTTAGTCCTTCCAGAACTTTTTTGTGGCTATACCAAAAAAATTCACAAATGATTTCAAGGACAATCTGGCAGCAAGGTGACCAGTGTAGCAGTGTTAGTTGCTCAGTCATATCTGACTTTTTGCAACCCCACAGACTGTAGGCCACGATGCTTCTTTGTCCATGGAATTCTCCAGGCAAGAATGTTAGAGTGGACAATAGGACAGCATATTTTAAAGGAATATCCCCAGAAAAGCTGGTCAAAACAAAGTCTCTAGAATTCAGGACTTTACAGTGGTAAGAAATACAGAATTTACAATTATAACTGAACCCATTGATTTATGATTAATTTAATGATAGTTACCATTTCATCTCTTTCTCATTACAAAAGAAATTTTTATAATGTATTTTGACTATACAATTTTCTGGAGTTAAATAAAACTTGGAAATATTGATTTCTTTTTTTGTTAAAAATCATTTTTTTTTCCTTTAATCTTAGTTTTCTCCCAAACTTTTCCATGTTTTCAAAGAGAATTTATGAGGACATATAATTTTTATTTACAAGTTAATATTTTTTAATTATAAGTCATATTGCCTTTGATGGAGTCCCCTTACTATAAATCTAAAAATCAAGAGGAGATGCAGAGATCAATTTTGCCATTTGAGACAACTGATCAAAGAAAAAGGGTTTTAAGTAGTCAGTCTTTGTGGGGACCCTCTGTTGGGTCAACCTACCCATTCCCCAGAGTTTTACATTTGATCCTGTCATCACACACTGTAAACACTGAGAGCCCACTATGTGCAAAGTACTGCAATAGATCCTGGGAAAACAAGGTGCATCAGTCTAAGTCCTTGCTCACAAAGACTTTATATTCTAGGAAGTATATTCTATTTATGTAGGTATACAGGAAGAAGAATGGCTCGCCTTCCTGGTTCTTAGATATAGGAAGCTGGCCTTGTGAGAATCTGGTCAGCCTGATTTGAAGATAATGTTCAGTATCAGATGAAGTCTTTCCAATTTAACTGCTACCATTCCGAATTATGTCTGCATTCCTTGATGTGGTTCAGAAGGACATTCTTGATACACCCCTTCCTGAATTCTTTAGACATACCTTAAACACTATCTTAAACACTACATGTCAGATACCATAACTATTTTGTAACCAAAATTTAATATCTTCCACATATCCGCCACATTTGTCCTTAAGAATTTATCTCTAGCCCAACTTAGAGGTCCACTTTATTCCTCACTTTGTACCCCATGCTTACCTGTACTATTTTCACATGATGCTCTACTTGCCTATTTTCTAGACTGATGGCCACTGATCTGTAAGTCCCTGAGAAAAAGATACTTATTCTTCCCCATTATGTCCTCAGTGTAAGTAGCTCACGCTTATTAGGTGCTCAATAAATATTCATGCAAATGAGTGAATTGCTTCAACTTCTGTTTTACAAGTAGAAAGCTACAAGCGTGTATGCATACGTGCGCAGTCATATCTGACTCTTTGCAACCCCATGGACTGTAGCTCACCAGGCTCCTTTGTTCATGGGCTTTTTCCAGGCAAGACTACTGAAATAAGTTGCTATTTCCTCCTCCAGAGGTAGAAAGCTAAATAATCCCAAATGATCCATGATGTATAACTAAATATACTGATTAAAATCTCTTAAAGTATAATTATATATTTACTTTTCTTTAATATCCACAATGAAAACAACAACTGCTAGCAATTTCTAGTTTTTTTTTCAAATCCATATTAACTTAGGATTCAAATATCAGTGTGATACATTTATATAAACTAAACATATAATTGTACAGCATAGTGCTCAGCTGTACATAGTGTACAGCATGGCTCAGAGTAAGTCCTCACTAATGTCAGCATGACAGCAGTAGCGCCAATGGACCAGTTTATGGTGAAGGCAATAAAGAATGTGTATCAACAATGTTATATATAAGTCATTTGAAAGACATGTATCCAAGATAATATTATAAAGAAAGAGGGATAAAAATTTGGACATCTATTTCAAGATATAGGAAAAGCATAATCATGTGTCTTTTTTCCAAGTAATTGTTATTGGCATTATTCTTACATTAAGCATGATAATAATAAATTATTGCATTAGGAAAGAGAATGTGAATTATAGTCACATAATTTTACACTACTCCATGGGGCAAAGAATAATTCCAACGTCCAAAAATGCAAGCAAACAATATTGACATTGAAATGCTTTTTGACAAAAACAGCCATTACAGAGAAAAAGAGATAAAAAAAGGTTTTTATACTCTCAACTCCTCAAACCATTTTACAAATATTTATAAAATGTCACCAATAGAGGGCTTACCTGAGGTCAAGTGAAAGAGGCCCTAAACCATCAAAAGCTATTTCCAATGTCCAGCTGGGAGATCTAAAACAGAGAGTAACAAAGACAGTTTATGACAAAGCTGACACAGAGTATTCTGGAAGGAATGAAATCAATTGTGACATTTTTCATTTATTTGTAAATGCCTCTTTGGCAGTAGACTCCCTCAAAACGACAGTTGCTTCTTACAGAAGAGGGGAGGTGATGGTAAAATACAGGAATCCTGACAGTTGCTTTAATGAGATTCTGCATTAGGGCTATTCTAACACTTTTCCCAACAAGGAGCCTGCCCTTCATTTTCAATATCATAACTCAGTAATTTGAAAAGTGTTATCTCTGTGAAAACTAAACCAGTCAGTCCTTAATAGCCATTGTTCAGTTTATTTTCCTCTTATCTTTCAATTAGAAGAAAACATTCTAAAGCAAGTATCTAAATAAATGTCAGCCATACAGACCAATTATGTCTTTTATTTAAAAAGTACTATTTTATCAAAAACAGTAATATGGTGTGTGATTGAACAACTCAAGACATACTTTCCAGTAACTCAATATTTGTTTGAAAATATTACAGAGTATAATATAAGATATATCTTTAAAGACTTTACTTTCTATGTTTTAACAAGTTCCTCTGGAAAAGGAAATTATTGCCAAGGCAGTTTCACTAGTCTTAAAATTTTGAGCACCTCCAAATTAAGCAGTCTAAAGATTCCACTTCATGTATTCATTCAATTTTCCTTTGATTATATATTGAGTGTTTGGTGCAAAGTAACTGTCCTCAACCCATTTCTTCAAAAAATGTAAATTATACTGTGCAAGGAAAATACAATCTAACCCAGGGTAGCCCAGCATCTATCACCAATTAGTCAACCAGTAGATATTCACTGAACTGATAACCTGCACAAAATCAAATCTTTGTGCATAGCAAAAACATGTTGGCATTTCACTGCATTATGGGTTCAGATTCTAGATCACAGAGAAATGAACTAAATAAGAAACCTCAGAGAAGTAACAAACTTTCTGGATTCCAATTTGCTTTTCTATGAAGAAGAGTTGGTACTATTTACTGCATGTGATTTCTGTAATGATTAAATAAATGTTGGGGCAGGAATAAAGCACCTACCACAAGTTCTTAGCTCATAATATGTTAATAAACAAGTTATTATAATTACAAGGTTTTACTTTGACCAGAACAAACAACATCTTTCTCAAATATAACAACAAAAGTAGCAACAATAAATAAGTGGAAGGAGGAAACCCTGGCTGTAAGAATTCCAAGATAAAACCTTTAGTTCTATCCTTTCCCTCTGTGAAACTCAGCTCTCTCATCACAAAAATGGAACTAATGTTCCTATCTTTACATAAAACACCATCTCAGCTTGGCTATGAAGGCTGTCTGGGTATTTAAGTACCAAAACATCATGCATTCTCGGAAAATGTTTACTGACCATGGTAGTGAACATCATCTCAGGTTGGCAGATTAACTGTGGTCTAAGATTTGTGTTGGTAACCTTACTCTGACGGTCACTGGTAACTTCAGGTACTGCTCAGTAGAGATGGAAAACTGCTCAAGCAGCTAAACGTATGCAGACTCATGAAGGTTTTTGTTTCCCTATTCTATCCTCAATTACCTAGTGCAGTGGTTCTCAAACTTAGCTATACATTAAAATTACCAGGAACATTTTTATAAAATGTTAATATCCATGTGCAACCCAACACAGTATATCAACATATTTTTTTAAAGGCTTTCCAGGTAATCCCAATGTGCAGCTAGAGTTTAGAAGCACCAGCCTAAATGCTGATGCTCTATTTCTCCCACAGATGGCTACTGGCTTCCTACCCACTGCTTTCTCTTTTTCAGAGCCCTGATTCAGTCTATATTTTTTTTCCCAAACAGCTCTGAGGAGGTTGATTATGCCCTGGTTCAAGACAACTCTGATTAGACTCAGCCAATCATAGTGAACCCATGTCCTTTGCCAGGAACTGATTTAAGGTTACATAGGTTACCCATCTCTAGTCAACAAAATGGGAGGAAAGGTATTTTGGGACTTCAGGCAAAGTTCTCCACCCTCCTAACAATTTTTTTTTTTTTAAAAACTAAATAGTGTCATTTTATTGAAGTGGCTTCATAGCACTTATTTTTACTAAGAAACATTGTGTTGTAATATACATAAGAAATTTAATATGGATCCTGTCACTCAAATACTTTTCAGCATTACTAGCTTGTTCTAATCTTTATATACACACAATGTACAATATTAAATATATTTTTGCACATCATATATATAAATATTTGCTTTTTTAAATTATTTCCAATGATCTGCTGCTTAAAATAAAGAATATGAGTTTTTTTAATATCTAATCACAATAACCCCATCATTTCCTAATAATTGTGCTTCTCCTTGTAATAGATTCTATGCATAACTTGCATTTCTTTCAAGTAGTAGATCTTACTATCAAAGGTCCATATTTTATCCTTGTACTAGAGCAGTTATTTCCTAACTTCAGAGAATACTGGGAATACTTTGGAAAGACACTTTACTATCAACCACACAGTTGCAATGAGATTAAAAGGAATTTGTTTCAAGATCTACAATGGAGATTTAAAGTGGCATAGGCTGTACTGTATCACCATGCTCCAGTCTGCCACTTTAAAACCTGATTTCTTCCAAACTCTCTAAGTTCTTTTGTGTTGCTTTCTCTCTCTCCATCCCGTCTGCAATTTCTATAATATTTATGTGATAATAAAAAAAATCACCAGAACTTTTGTGGGAATGGGGGAAAATATTAGACTATCCTTAGCAGGTGGTATTTGGTAGATAAAAAAGACAGTATTATGTATTAGGAGTCTTAGCTTTTGGGAGCCAGCAGAGATGATCAGAAAGGGAAAATAGGAAGTGGAGTTGATGGGGGGGCTCCATGATAATGTGATCTCTTCCTACACAACCCACCAAATCTGTAATGTACAAACTGTCATGGCAAGTTTAACATGATGGATTTATTGTGAAAGCCAATAGGGGATATAATTTTGGTGCAGGACCAAGTGAATGTAAAAGGCTGAAACAAAGTGGGTTCCACGAAGCAGAAAAAGAGTGCTGGAAAAAAGGCAGAAACTCTGGGAACATTCCCTTCCCCAGAAGAGATCTGAGTGTAAAACAGTTACTCAAGCCAATTTTCTCTCAGTAGCTTGGAAAACCTCAATGTATATTTTATCTCCCTCACTATTCTATGAGCTCCTGAGGTCAATGCTGGCTTTCACTCTTTGAATCATAACAGAACTCAATAAATGAATTTGATTCCAGTGGGCAAGCTCCTCCAAAAAAGTCTTTGTCCCTCAGTTCAGTTCAGTCGCTCAGTCGTGTCCTACTCTTTGCGACCCCATGAATCGCAGCACACCAGGCCTCCCTGTCCATCACCATCTCCCGGAGTTCACTCAGACTCACATCCATCGAGTCTGTGATGCCATCCAGCCACCTCATCCTCTGTCGTCCCCTTCTCCTCCTGCCCCCAATCCCTCCCAGCATCAGAGTCTTTTCCAAATGAGTCTTTGTCCCTGCTAACTCCCAAATTTAAGCAAGCTCTGTATGCAAATTTCCTTTTCTACCCAAAATATTTTTCTATTATTTTTATTTTTATTTAATCTTGGCTGTGCTAGGTCTCTGTTGTTTTGCACAAACTTTCTCTAGTTGTGGCAAACAGAAGCCACTTTTTGTTAAGGTGCTCAGGATTCTACTTGCGGTGGCTTCTCTCATTGCAGAACATAGGCTTTAGTATGCAGCTCCCATGCTCTAGAGCGCAGGCTCAGTGGTTGTGGAATATGAGCTTAGTTGCTCCACAGGATGTGGGATCTTCTCAGATCATGGATAGAATCTGTGTCCCCAGCATTGGCAAGTCAATTCTTTACCACTGAGCTACCAGGGAAGTCCCTACCAAAAATATAAGACCAATGTCAATAATGCTAAGAATTTGGCAGAGCTGAAAATCTCATGGATGACTTTAGTTCAGAGTCAAATTTGTATCTCCAGATCACTTACTGCTTTGTAGAAAATACAGGATAGCTTCCACCCCTCAAGCGCTGGTCTTAACACAGTTCCTTGACAACTGCTACTAGATAATAAGAGTAAGAAATATTTCCGAAAGTGTAGGATATTTTTCTGAATGTCATCTGGGAGCTCCAAGATCCATTTCTGGTATGTTTTGCTCTCTGCAAAAGATGGGAGCTTCTAAAGTTATAGCAATATATCTGCATGGTTTAAAGTATCATAGGTGCTGTGTCTATCTTCAATCCTCCTCCTCCAAAGATAAGTACCTGACATCATCTCTGTAGGGACTTTCACAAAGTAAAGGCTTAATAAATGTCTGGTGCACTGAACTAAATTATAAATGAAGCACCTATTGTTTGTTGTTTTTATTTATACCATAACCATCCTTAGATAATGAATTCATTTATCTTTTGAAGCACTAAAATACAACCACTAGTATCAGATATACAACCATTAGGATTGGATATTTTATTTCAGAAGTATAAAAATCAACATTGGTCTTAAAAAGTTCTACAGATTTTTAGGAGGAATTTAATATTTTGAAGTTTATTTCTGACAGCAAGTCTTTATTTCTTGTAACTTCCATTTCATTCATAGAAATATATGAGATGTCTTAAGAATCATTGGTATTTCAATTGTAAATATTAAGGAAAGTGTATTGCAATGCAGACAGGTAATCCTAAAGCCCAGCAGAGCAATAATGATTAACAACACAGTCTAGAGGGAGTGTAAATTTTAATACTGTCACCCATAAAATCCATGTTTCAAAGGTTACAAAACAGAATCAAGTTTACCAACAAGCAAATAAGTCATTTTGTTTAGTGGTTTCTTATTTTATCTCTGACTTTTTAAATAATCAGCATCATCTCCCCAGAGCAAGTAAACTATCCTCACGTGCAAATGCACTATAGGAAGTTCTAGAATCCTTACAGAGAATACTCTCACTGGATTCTTCTCCTAGCACTACCAGTATTGATTTGAATTTACTTTAAAAAAGAGAAAGGAGACTTTAGGGAGGTGACTTTTACATGGATTTTATTTGCTGATGATAATGATGATTGACCACACCTCTTTATAAGAAGATGCTTAGAGACTAATCCCACTATCACTCTTGCAGTTATCAGAGTACTTTCTGAGAGCTGATCTCAATTTTGGACTCTACATTAAGAGAACACTAAAATAATCCAAAAAAATATACTGAAAGTCATGGAAATGACTAAAAAGGCTAGAACTCAATGAGCAAAAGTGAGAGAGAATCTGATGGAAATTGGGGAAGAATGTTAAGAAACATACCATGTATACAAAAACAAGGCTAAATCAACTCAAACATCAATAATAGATCTTTAATGACACTAATGGAAATTAATAATTTCATGATAGCCTGTTTGTTTTAGAGCTTTTTAATACCCATAGTCTTGTCTTTTTTTCAAGTCTCATGAACAATAAGTCAATGTGCTTAATTTCAATTACTTCAACAAATTTGTCGTTTCACAAAATAAGGTGATCATACAAGAGATGAATCAGTTGTACTATTCAATATTTTAATAGTCACATTTTCTATGTTTGTGATAACTTTTAATTTATATAAGGCTATTTCTATAAATCTAAGCATGCTATGAGTGTTTATAATCTAAAGGAAAGGAAAAGACTAACACATGAAACAGTAATCATATTTAACCCATACTATTGATGCTCTTCAGAAAACCTAGTGAGGAGAGGTAATATTCTCTGAAGAGAAAGTATGAAATATCAAGTTGGAATAAGGTCTCGTGGGTGTATTTAAATCTATCTGCTTTAGAGATTAGCAAACGTTTTTTCCTGTAAAGGTCCAGATCATAAATATTCTTAGCTTTGCTGAATATATGGTCTCTGTTGTGACTATTCAGTTTTATGCTGCAAGGTGAGGTCAAAAGAAAGTGAAAGTGAAGTCGCTCAGTCATGTCCAACTCTTTGCGACCCATGGACTGTAGCCTACCAAGTTCCTCCATCCAAGGGATTTTCCAGGCAAGAATACTGGAGTGGGTTGCCATTTCCTTCTCCAGGAGATCTTCCCAATCCAGGGATTGAACCCAGGTCTCCTGCACTGTAGGCAGATGCCTTACCTTCTAAGCCACCAGGGAAGAGCCTGGTGGCCTGGTGAAGTCATAGTATGTAAACAAATTTGCATGATTGCATATGTTCCAATAAAACTTTTTTTTGAAAACAGCTGGAGTTGAGAACCAGAGTTGGCTTGGGGGGCATAACTTGACAATTTCCAGTCAGTTCATCACTGAGAAGTTATGCACCCCATTTTCAATATGAAATAGAAGGCATGAAAAGGATGGAGGCCAAGTGGAATGTTTTTGTAGATACACCCTGTTTCCAGAACACCCAAAATACTTATACTTGAATGTAATTTCAATGAAATAGGATAGATGTTTTTGCTCACAATTGTTCTACAATATCCATGCAAATTTCTCCCCACATTAGGATGGATTCTTTAGAACCTGCCAACCAGATAAATCTCTTCCTAAGTTTCTGTCATTGAATTTCCTTGACAACAGAGATAGCTGTGACCAAAGAGTTTGCACATCAAATTTGATAATTAAAAGCTGAATTGTATTTTTAAATAACAGTAAAAGACCTTTTTTATCACTCGGTTGTGCCTAATTTTCTACTGCTTTCCTAGAAATCAATATTTAACTACAAAAGAAAGTAGCATAGGACACAATTATTAAGTACAAGTACCCTGAAGCATCATGACAACTTCCTTTCACTCCATCCTCCATCATGGAATACGTCACAACACATTCAAAATTCTGAACAGAGATGCTAACAATGTCATGTGCTTCTCAGTTATTTCAGTAATAAAAGACTAAGAAAAATTTCAGTGTTACAAAACGCAATCACTAAACACGAGTTAGCTATTTAAAAATGTCACATTAAAATTTACTTCTCCTTAATATTATATCCTTTAGAAAAGTTATGAAAAGTGACTAATAGTTAATCAGTTCAGTTCAGTTCAGTCGCTCAGTCGTGTCCGACTCTTTGCGACCCCATGAATCGCAGCACGCCAGGCCTCCCTGTTCATCACCATCTCTCGGAGTTCACTCAGACTCACATCCATCGAGTCAGTGATGCCATCCAGCCATCTCATCCTCGGTCGTCCCCTTCTCCTCCTGCCCCCAATCCCTCCCAGCATCAGAGTCTTTTCCAATGAGTTAGTTAATAAATATTGATTAATTACTGTATGTCAGGCAGTATGTCATGTTTTACATTTATTAAATCATTTAATACTCAAGTATATAATCATGCAGGTACTATTATTATACAATGATGAAGAAACTGTGCTTGAACAAAATCACAGGGCTTCTAAGAAGCAGAGCCAGGATTTGAAAGCAGGAGTTCTAGGCTCCCAGTGCTAACGAGGTCAAGGCCTTGATTCAGTGCCTGCACAGGAATGCTAGTCTCCTGGCACAGTGAGCATACCCTACATTCTGTCTGAGAAATGTCACCACTGACAAAGAGGATGATGAAATAAGAGATGGAGGTGAACGCAGAGACATATAAGCCAAAAGTGGTAGAAAGTGAGAGACGAGATCCAAATATCATTTATTCAACAAATGTTACAGGTCAGTAAGCCTCCTTACAAACATGACAAACACGACAAACACATTTATTTCAGCTTGGAAACAGATCAGTCTGTTTAAATTCTTGCTCCACTACCTCCCAGGTAGTTTTTTGATTACTTGCTTAAAATTTCTGAAACAAAATCCTCTGACATAAAATGAGGATAAGAACCCAGATTGTTTTACAAGGATGTTATGAAGATTAAATAAGCTCATGAGTGCTTGAAAAAAAAGTGCATGCCCTCAAAATGGTAGCTACTATTATCATTCATGGTTTTGTTCTTTTTTAAATGTAAGCATCAAACAATATGTTAAAAGTTAAAAATGTATCCAATCATTTGAATGGCCTATCTATATAACTTTCAGCTTCTCAAAATTTATTGATTATCTACCATGTGCTAAACCTTATTAGGAAAAAAAAAACCTCAGTTGTGGTTAGTCATAAAGATAAACTCTCTATAAAATTGATTTTTTTTTCACTTTCATCTGAAGATATTACATGTACACAACTGTTAAGACATTATTTCAATCCACATGGTTTCCTACCTTGTCTATGGCTATCCCTTGATAGCCTCACAATGTCAAGAAGGCTGAACACCCTCTCTTATCATCATCCACTTATTTCAAACCATTTCATCCACTTTTCCCAAAGTACCATAAAAATATCATCATTTTAGAACTGTTTATACATTCTTTGATACACCAAAGATAGCATTAGGATCCCATCTGATGTACTCATCATTAAATGAGGAGGTGGGGGCAACTGTGTTTTAATGCAGTCAAATCATACTCCAGTAAAGTTTTTAATATATGATGCTATTAATTATGTAACACTGGGAATCATCATGAAAAACAGATAATATTTCAAGCAGCTTTTCTTAATTCAAAGGAGGGAAAAAAGAGATAGATATGGACAATACAGGAAGAAAGAGAATATCTATATTCATAAAAAATTCTTTTATAATTTTCTCTCAGGAGAATTGTCTGAATAGACATTTTTCCAAAGAAGACATAAAAATGGCCAAAGGCACATGAAAAGATGCTCAACATAACTATCAGGAAAATGGAAAGAAAAATTTCCATGAGCTATGATTTCACACCTGTTATTAATAGAATGGTTATAACTAAAAAAAACAAGAAATAAGTGTGAGTGAGGATATAGGAAAAGGAGAACAAATATTTGTGCTCTGTCAGTTAGAATATAAATTGGAAAACAGAATAACAGTAACACAAAAATTTTTTAAAAGGTCTACCATATTAGCCAGCAATTTCTCTTGGGCATTTATGCCAAGAAAATAAAAATACTAAAGCTAAAGATATATATGCACTCTCATGTTCACTCCAGCACTGTTTACAATAGCCAAGATAAGGAAACAACTTAAGTGTGCAGTAAGAGATAAACAAATATTAAAATGTGTCACACATACTAGAATATTTTTCAGACCAAAAAAAAACTGAGTGTGACTTGTTGCCACACAAAAAAGTGTTGCCATTTGCGACAACATAGACGGACCTTAAAGATATTCTGCTAACTGAAGTAAGTCAGAAAGACAGATACCACATGATCTCACTTATATGTGGAATCTAAAAACAAAACACTAAAACAAACCAAAAAAAAAAAAAAAAACAAGCACACGGATATAGTGAACATGTTGGTGGTTGCCCGAGGTGCAGCGGTCAGGAGGAGTGGGTAATAGGGTTAAAAGGCTCAAAATTTCAAGTATAAAATTACTAGGTCATAGGGAAGAGATGCACAGCATGGTGACTATGGTAAATAATACTGTATTGCATATTTGAAAGCAGCTAGGAGAGTAGACCTTGAAAGGTCTCACAAGAAAAAAGCTTTCTCACAAGAAACAAATGCTTGCAAATAGGCATGGTGAACAAATGTTGACTACTGTGGTGATAATTTTGCAACACATACAATAACAAATCATTAAAATGTACACCTGAAACTATTAAAATGTTATAGCAATTATGGTATATCACTTATACCTCAAAAGAAAGAGAATAATGTACCTATTGGATTCTTTCTACTTTGTTCATGAACTGAATTTTAAAAGGAATAAAAAGTAATGTTACAGAACAATATGATTGTGGTTGCTAACATAGTAAGATATATAATTAGATTTTTATATTTAAGCACAAGTTGGCAATGACCTGGCAAATATATGAGTAGCAAAGTCATAAATAAGGAAAAAGACACTTCTCCACAGATGAGGCAGTGTAAAGCCTCAGGTGGGTTAATGGGATTAGCTCCAGCAGGCAGCAAATCCCATGAGATAGAATTTATCTTCCATCTATTTTCAGTTTATCCAGCTGGTACAGAGCAGTTCTTTCTCCTGTCACTCCATTGTTGTCATCTGTCTTCGGTTCAGTTTTCAAACTTAAACCATCTATTACATCTTTGTTACAGGAAAGCTTAAACAAAGTGTATTTGTATAAGAGATGCAGACAAAAATTTCAGAACACTCCATTAGGTGACTATCATCAATCTTTGCTTTTACAGAAAACTTATATGAATTAAGCCAAAATTATACTGAAATGACAGAATGAGTTATGACTGCAAGAATTTGTCTCAAGAGGATGATATATACATCTATAAATATAGTTATAACTGATTCACATTATTGTATGGCAGAAACCAACAGAAATCAATACAACATTGTAAAGGAACTATCCTCCAATTAGTTTAATTTTTTTTAATTTTAAAAAATATTTTTAAAAATTTTCTTCATGGGATATTCTATGTTTATTCCATTGGTACTGTCATTGTTTAAGCATTTTTAATAAAACAAATGAGAGTTTGTTACACATCAGTCTCATCATTTAACAAGGTTACATTACCGAATCAGTTTCATTTACCTGACGAGCAACAAGCCACACACTGTTGCAGCAAAGAATATGTTTCTTCACAAAGCAGCCAAGTGAGGAGATGAAAGAACAACTCTAATCCACATCCCTGATGATAACAGACCCTAGATATTTATAGGATCGAGCTGAGGCATGGGGAATATAAGGAAAAGTGATTAGAGATAAGAAAAAGGTGAGTTAATTATTGTTACGGTTGAGTTCTCAGCCCTCTGATACCAAAAGGTCACCGAGCAGACATTGGTGCGTGCCCTGTTGGAGGACTGGTGGTCCTAACCAGTTTTAGCTCCAATTAGATACAGCTGACTCCAAGTTCCCAGAAAGTAACTCGGGCAAAACCTATTGTTCAGGCTCTGTGAAGCTTCAAGGACATGCAACAGTTTCATAGCAATGATTAAAGTGAGCTTGATCACTGAAGGCAGGTTACAGGTGTAACCTGTAATTACAGATGTAATGAATTTAACTGATGATTACCCTTGGTTTCAGTTAGTCATCTCTAAGTTTCTGATTGCTGTTATATGACTACAAAATAGTCCACTCAACGACTAACTCGGAGAAGGCAATGGCACCCCACTCCATTACTCTTGCCTGGAAAATCCCATGGACGGAGGAGCCTGGAGGGCTGCAGTCCATGGGGTCGCTGAGGGTCGGACACGACTGAGCGACTTCACTTCCACTTTTCACTTTCATGCATTGGAGAAGGAAATGGCAACCCACTCCAGTGTTCTTGCCTGGAGAATCCCAGGGACGGGGGAGCCTGGTGGGCTACCGTCTATGGGGTCGCACAGAGTCGGACACGACTGAAGTGACTTAGTACTAGTACTAGTACAACGACTAACTCTATTAATACCAAGACAAAGTAGAAGACATGTAAGATAATGATTCCATTGTACCATGGGACATATAGAATGACACTGTATGTGACATTTCTTTCAAAGGGATATTAAAAACAAGAAGTAAAGAGAAGAGCAATGAAAGGCAGGAAACACCAAAACACTACCCCCGCCACACACACACACATACAAACACACACACACACACACACACACAAAAAAAAAAAAAAAACACTCTTTTTACTCATCATTCATTCAACAACTTTGCCAAGGGCTACCCTCAATCTAAATGGTGAAACTTTAGAATGCTTCTACGTTTCAAAGTCTTACCAAAAAATTACTTCCTTTGAAAATGTTATTCCCGTGTTTAGGAAAATCTGTATACTGAGCATACTCTCCAAGTGTTGGTTTGAGTCAGGATTTCTGCTTCTAATAAAATGCTCATTTCATATGTTTGGTTTGATATGCCTATCTCATGGGTGGGGTGTGTGACTATGTGTAAGAAAGAGATACAGAGACAGACAGATAGACACAGAGACACACAGAGAGAGAACTTGTTGACTCATGTAAATTATGACATACATTTGTAATGTCAGAGCTTTTCATACTCTGGATAGTTCAAATCACTGAGCCTTTATCTTGAGGGGAAAAAAAAAAAAGAAAAGAATACAGAGAGACTTATCATGTCAGAGCTGCTAATTCTGTTTCTTAAAAAGTTGACCAGGCTTCTAGTCTTTGAAAAGGCAACTGGGACAACCGTGTCCTCAGTGCAATTGGAATAGATCTAAACTTCCTTATGGTTTACCCATCCTCTCCTTCACACAGCAAACTGCTGCAGAATAGAGAAAGGGAAGAGGCCTGGGAGGAAGGACCACATTTACAGAGGTCCATAAACAAGAAAAAATAAAAATATTGAAGGAGTTCAAGCTGACTATAGCATGAAATATAAAGAGAATGGCAAAAGATAAAGTTAGACCTGTAACCAAAGACCAGATAATAAAGGGCCTTAGTGAAAATGAAAAGAAAGTGTTAGTCTCTCAGTCATGTCTGACTCTTTGCTACCCCATGGACTGTAGTCCACCAGACTCCTCTGTCCATAGGATTTTCCAGGCAAGAATACTGGAGTGGGTTGCTATTGCCTTCTCCAGGGGATCTTCCCAACCCAGGGATTGAACCAGCATCTCTTATGTCTCCTGCATTGGCAAGCAGATTCTTTACCACTAGCACCACTTCTGAAGCCCAAAGGGCCTTATGGGTCATGTTAAGATGATTAGATTTTATTCTCAGGTTAATGGAGAATCCTTGAAAGATCTAAAGCAGGGGTGTGATTTACCTTATAGTTAGGTCATTCCTTTGTCTCAAGTGAGAAATGGATTTGAAAGACTAAAAGGAGAGAGACCAGTTAGAAAACAGTGTCATTAATGAGATAAAAGATAATGGTGGACTCAACTAAATAGTTGAGATGGATGTGGAGATGGATGTCAACTAGTATAGATGAATGTCAGGTGAATAGAAACAAAGCTATTAGGGAAGATTTTAACTAGATTTGTTAATTAATTAGTTTGGGGGAATAAGGACAGTACAACATGCCACGTGGAAACATATGAAAGGAGATTGACTCAGAGATGTTAAAGGGAGACAGAGAGATGGTCTCTAAACAGCTTTTGTTATGCAAACTGTCAACCTGGGGTCTGGTTTATACTTTGATAGGTTTTAAAAGTTGGGAATCAAAAATGCTTTTAAAATCATTTTGTACAAAATGAACTATACCTAAAATATTACTAGCAAAGTCTTATTTTTAAACATAAAACTTTAAATGAGAGATCCTAAAGCAATTTATCAGTAGTTGATATACCAAAAAGTGTTGGTCCATACAGTGGTTTTTAAAAGTTATTTGCCAAACTTCAAAAATCAAGAAATTATACACACACACACAGACACATTTTTAGCTTCTCTATACAATTGGAAGATCTGCAAGCCTGGACCATCAAACTCACACAGTAAAAATTGGTTGAATTTGGTTAACAGAGCACATACTCTCCAGTTTTTTAGAATCACATTCCCTACTTAATTGAGTAAGCTCTGGGAAGATGGTGGAGGTCAGGGAAGCCTGGCATGCTGTAGTCCATGGGGTCGCAAAGAGTCAGACATGACTGAACGACTGAACAACAGCAACTTTCTCACAAGAATAAAGGCCTTTTGTTAGTTACTAGAAATCATCTTTATACTTCATTTATCTATTTTTACCTACATGGGCTCTAAGGCATTTGAGTAATTTTTTTAGTGACATTCTGGTTTCAGGGGAAAATCAGTTATGTGACAGAAACATACTAGGAAATACTGAAAGAAACATACTGAAGGACATGAGCAAGTTAATAGAATAATAATCCATCGTACCATCAGTTAAACAGTAATCACAAGGTATACATTTAGTTTGGTGCCGTGTCACTTTGTACCAATTAGGTCTTATAACTAAAACAAATGTTTTTAATTAAAAAAAACTTAAAATTTCAGCTTGAATTTTAAATTTCTCAAAACTAATCCAAAATAAGCATCAGCTATTCATCATCTAAATATCTGGATTTTCTTCAGATATAATTTTTTAAGCTGATTAAGAAAAAAAAGAATATAATATCCAGAGTAAAAGCAGAAACACTTGCTATGTTATATTATCATACCAGGAAAACACCCTAATATATGTATTAACACTATTTTCAATTAAATATAATAAGCAAATACTATTCTCAGATTATGAAAAGGAACTGCTAGGATAATTGTTCTAGAAGTACTACAATTAAAGATGAAACTTCATAATGCTTTATTTTGGCAATATTTCACTGGCACAGAAAAGCAGTTCCCTCATGTTACATTTAATAATCAGGAGATGATATGTAAATAGTAACACTCTCCACAAATAATTCTATAAATCCAAGTCTTAAACAGAATATGAAACTTTGTTAATTTTCTAATAATGTAGAAAATCAATTAAACTTCAGATTGAAAAAAAAAACCACATCCAATATACAGTGAAAGCATATGTATTTAACTATGGGAAAATGACATCCATTTAAAAATTAATTTTAAATGTAACTATACAAAGGAATTTTCAAAATTCATTAATTTTTTTAATTGAAGTATAGTTGATTTGCAATGTTGTGTTAGTTTCTGGTATATAGCAAAGTGACTCTGTTTTATATTCAGCGTTCTTTTTCATATTCTTACCATTATGGTTTATTATAGCATATTGAACACAGTTGCCTGTGCCATACAGCAGGACGTTGTTGTTTATTTATGTTAGTTTGTGTCTGGTAATCCCAAACTCCTAATTTAGCTCTCCTCCCTACCTCTTTTCCATTTGGTAACCATAACTCTGTTTTCTATGTGTGTGAGCCTGTCTCTGTTTTATAAATAAGTTCATCTGCGTCTTATTTTAGATTTCACATAAATGTGATATCATATGATATTTGTTTTTCTCTATATTACTTCACTTAGTATGATAATCTCTAGATCTATCCATGTTGTAGTTAATGGCATTAATTGATTCTTTTTTATGACTGAGTAGTATTCCATTGTATATACATATATCACACCTTCTTTATCCATTCATCTGTTGATGAACATCTAGGTTGCTTTCATGTCTTTGCTATTGTAAATAGTGCTGCATTTAACATTGGGGTACATATACCTTTTTGAAGTATAGTTTTGCCTGGATGTATGCCCAGGAGTCGGAGAAGGCAATGGCACCCCACTCCAGTACTCTCGCCTGGAAAATCCCATGAGCAGAGGAGCCTGGTAGGCTACAGTCCATGGGGTCGCTAAGAGTCTGACACGACGGAGCAACTTCACTTTCACTTTTCACTTTCATGCATTGGAGAAGGAAATGGCAACCCACTCCAGGGTTCTGGCCTGGAGAACCCCAGGGATGGGGGAGCCTGGTGGGCTACCATCTATGGGGTCGCACAGAATCGGACATGACTGAAGTGACTTAGCAGCAGCAGCAGCAGCATATGCAGGGGTGGGACTGCTGGATAATATGGCAACTCTATTTTAAAGTTTTGTGAACCTCCATAGTGCTGTATGAATTTATATTACCACTAACAGTGTAAAGAGATCCCTTTTCTCCACACCCTTTCCAGCATTTGTTATTTGTAGAGTTTTTAGTGATGGTCATTCTGATTGGTGTGAGGTGGTACCTCATTGTAGTTTCAAATTGCATTTATTTTTTAATAACCTGAGAAACAAGTTGAAAGTTGTAATCATATTGTTAAACATTAGGCTTTCAAATTAATTCATTTCTTGATTTTTTTCTCAAATTTCATAATGAAATTGCTATTCTTTGGATGTATAACAACATTACAGAAATGACAAGCTTGACTTTTGTTCCCATTGATCACTAAAACATACCTTCTATAATTTTCTCTTAACTTTAATAGAGTGAAAAATTTATAGAAATTCAGCAAAAACAGAACCGTATATCATAGAGGTTGTTCCAAATTATATATACCTCTGATTTTAAGCAAAGTAATATAAAAAATAAGCCACTTTTATTAGAAAACAGTATACCAGTCAATTTTTATCATCTTTATTCAGTAAACACTTTCGTAGGAAGCCTTTCAAATTAATCCAAAGGAAAGACAACTCTTGGTTAATAAAGTAGAATTATCAGGACTAAAGTGTCTACAAACAGAAGGTGAGCTACTGGGCACTGATGTCCAATTGTTAATTTCCTTTCTTTCCAGGGGAAAAAAAATAGCATCTCCACAAAGGTAGTATTTCCTTTCATATATACAGTAGTGGGTTAAAATAGGTAGATGCATAACTGACTATCAGATATCAGATGATATCTAACTATAGACTATATTTAAAATGTAATTACTAAATACCATTAATAAGCAAAAATAAGATTGCTATTAGAGTACTGACAAGAACCAATGTCAATATTTTAGAGGCACTTGCTCCAGCACTGTAACATTTATAGTTCCAGAAAGAGAAAACAAATGGAGACAGTAAAGAAAGTATGACCACTAAATAGTTTTGTTTGGCAATGTAGATAAGTATGAAAATCAGTAATAAATGTCCTATGGCATTCTGGCGGAGAAGGAAATGGCAACCCACTCCAGTGTTCTTGCCTGGAGAATCCCAGGGACGGCGGAGCCTGGTGGACTGCCGTCTATGGGGTCACACAGAGTCGGACACGACTGAAGTGACTTAACAGCAACAGCATGGCATTCTGGCAGCAAAAGAGGTACATGGCTCAACCTGCTATTTCTCTCTATTCACATTAGGTACTTCTTTTGCTCTCTTCTACTCCAAATTTCTTTCTTCTCATCTCTTTTCTCTTTAACCCATTGCTATCTAAGACTAGTTTTAGAACTTAAGGAAAAAGGGTTCTTTCCTCTTTTCAGGCATCATACTGAGGCAGCTTCAAACCAGTCTCAGACAACATTAAACCACTTACCAATTTGGTTCCCCAAACAAAATTTCATCACTAAATACTATTCTGTTCAATTTAAACTTTGCTCCACAGCCTTTATGGTTTTCCTCTGTCATTTCTTGGATTCTCACAAATTTCTTCTCCAAAAGGTTTCTCTACTCTGGCTAAAATTTGTCCTGTAAATATTGACTGCAAAACTGTAATATTTATCAGTAAAGTATCTGATATAAAAACTGCCCCTTCAAAGGATTATAGCCTACCAGAGTGACAAATAAGCATTATAAAATATGCTACTTACTGATTATAATGCAAACACTTTCGAAGAATTGTAATGTAACTTTGTAGTTACTACTGGCCTAACTGTGTAAAAGATTTAAGATGCAACATTTTACTTTATCCTCAAGGTAGATTAATTTTATCCCCATTTTTAAAATAAGAAAAACTAAGATTGCTTAAGATCACACAACCAGTATATGATTGAACAGAATTTGAAGCAATGTTTGACTCCAAGCCTACACTTTTAAGTTACATGTTATAAAAGAAGAATGGCAAGAACCCAACAGAAAAGGATTACCCTTTGATTTTACTGTGTCATATCATCTTCTATGCCTTAGAATACTTCTTTCTTCTCTACCTGATAAAACTTTTCTGAAATGTTCTTTTCCTTTAGCACTTATTCCAAACTCACCTCATGATGGCCTCCTGATTAATAATGCTTCATTCTCATTGCTCCCTTAGAGTCATTGCTTTATTTCTGAAATCTATTTATAAATTTGAACTAATTTGTAAATATACTTTATAAGTAATATCAGAGGTGAATATTCTATGGCCTCAACTAAATATTAGTACCCTTGGAGGCACTAGTTTCCAAGCACTAGGTACACTAGCTTCATTTTACACAGTGTAGTAATTTACAAATGATGACTTATAAATCTTTGGGGAGTACAAATTAATAAAAAAGTAATATTACTAAGTAAAAAGCAGTACCATTATTTTCCAAATTGACTCTATTCTTTCAAGCAGTTGATAACAAAACATACAGATGATCAAAAAAAGGCATTTAAGCAATTTTGAAGAAACAATAAGCAGTAACATGAAAGAAAACATACTATTTTATGAAGAAAAGAGCCCTAAATTTGAAGTAGCATCAATGATATATAGATAATTTGATCTATTCATATGTACAACTCATTCTAATTTTCCTGTATTCAATATATTAATAGCCAAACAAGTAATAATATAGATAAGCTCAATTAAATCCATAGGCATAAATGAATATATGCATTCCATATTAGATTCTATATTGAGTTGGAAACTTTATATTACAGTTGATAATATACTGTAGATATTTTGCATATGGCTCTTCACAAGACTATCTTTCTCTTATGAAATTTATATACTGGTAATTATCATGATCTTGCTCAAGACTATGATTAAGACAGTAGCATCTGGAGTGCCTCCACAACCATCAAATCTAGAAATAATATATATCTTCAATTTTGAAAATTATAATAGAAATACAAAACTCAAAAATATAGATCATTATCTTATAAATGTAGTGGTGTGAAAAATTCATTATCTTAATAATCAGCAGCAGAAAACAAATTATTGCTGTCTCAGGGTGAAAACAGGACCAGAGGTTCTAGTATAACAGGTTCCAATACAGACAAAATGATAGCTAAACTTTGCACTAATTTCAAAGTTGAGTGGGTAGAGAGAAGGAGAAGAGAAAAGATAGACATCAGCAAGACAACTAGGTAGGCATAAGGTTGAAGAAAGTGGTAAAATAAAAATATGATACTGGAGTAATAAAAGGATTTTAAAGACAGGGATGTCTCCTTTTTTATGTGAAACTGTTTGTATTCTACATTGCAATGCTGTCCCTACAAACTCACATATTTAATGAAAGGAAATCTCACATTCCTTTTGTGAGTATATTTTGTAAACAAAGCTAAGTTTCACATCTGGATCAACACAGCAGAGAGTAAACTTAGCAGACACAAGATGACAAGAGGATCTCTAAAGTAAATTTTATTCAATAAAAACCAAGAGCCCATAGAAAACAATATGACAATATGGAACACCTCTCTCATCCCACCCCTACAGCTGACCTTCCCAATATTAAAAAATATCCTAAAGAATATTCAAATTTATATGAACTTAGAAACATGCTTATTAAAAATAAATAAAATAATTGTGTAGAATTGGACACCCATAAGTAAATAAGGAGATAAAGAAGCAGGTAGATGCTTGTAACAGAATGAATAATCTAGAAACAGATGGAGGTATATAAGATATCAGCCTATCACTGGAATTCAAGTTTATATTCTGGCACCACACATCTTTGTTCAAAGAAATTGTAGGCTTTCACTTCAATGAAATAACAGAGTAAGATTTACATTATTACCTTAAACAACAAGAAAATTAGAATAAACATATGAAAACACTGTTTTCAGACACTGAACGACAAGTACCACTGGACTATGACTTCTGAGAAAAGGGAAACAAGAAAGATAAGCCTTATGGCTATCCCAGTTTGTGCTTGGAGGCAGTTTCTAAGAGGTAGTTTGGAAGAAGCCAAAGAGCTGTCTCACTAGGTTGGGGAAATAGAGACTGGAAGTTGGAAAGGAATCACAGAAGAGAATACCAAGGACACCACTACTGCACTGATAGAGAAAGCTCTAAATGCCTGCATGGAGGTCTATTCCGGGCGTTAGGTGGCTATTGATCTGCCCTACGTGAGTAGATACCACTTGAGGCCAAGGAAAGAATTACTGGAAAACAGTAGAATAACACTACTCAGAGCTCACAGTGGCAGAAGGACTTCTACCATTTAGAATGGAGAGACATTCTAAGAATGCCTGGGACATTTAGAAGAGACTCCAGTGGTCATGCCTTAGTGAAAACAACAGAGGAAAGAAAGGTATATTCTCCACAAAAGAACAAAGATGAGAATTACAGCCAACTTCTCATAAGAATCTAAAAGAAGACAATGGCAGACATTTTAAAATACGTAAATAAAACAACAAGAAAAAGAGAGAGTTCTTTGCCAGCACATAAGAAACATGAAAGAATATGAAAGTTTTTAAAGTAGAGGTGGTGGTGGTGGTAGTGGTGGTTTAGTCGCTAAGTTGTGTCCGACTCTTGTGATCCCATGGACTGTATGCAGCCCACCAGGCTACTCTTTCCATGGGATTCTTCAAGCAAGAATACTGGAGTGGGTTGCCATTTCCTTCTCCAAAAGTAGAGGTAAAATTATTAAATGGGAATTTGCACAAGAGATAAAGTGGCAAATACATGGTAACTATAGAGTATAATCGGAGAAGCAAAATATGAAGGCATACAGACTAAAAGTAAAAAAGTAGGGAAAGAAATGGCATGCAAACACTACTCAGAAGAAAGCTTAAACAGCTACATTAAGATCATAATAGAAGACTTGAGAGTAATGGATAATATCAGGGTAAGACTGATAAACTTCCAGATAGATATCACCAATATCAGGAATGAAACAGTGGATACCGCTCAGACTATACACAAAGTAAAAGTTTAAGGAAAGACTATTAGCAATAATCAATGCCAATAAATTCAATAACAATGAAATAAATTATTTGAACAGTATAATTCAACATGAAGTAAATAACCCAAATAACCCTTACCAAAGATAGAAATTAAACTCAATTTTAAAATCTTTCCAAAACAAAATTTCAAGTCAAGATAACATCACTGGAACTTCCACCAAGTATTTAAGTAAAAAAAAAAAATATCAATTCTATATAAATTCTTTCAGAAAATAGGAAGATGAGAGAACATTTCTCAACTCACATAATAAGGTAAGCATCATCTTGATCCAAAACCAAGCAAGGACATTACAAGAAAATAAAACTACAGATCAATGTCTCTTATGATCTCTTAGACATGAAAGCAATCCATAACAAATGGCTCAGACAGTAAAGAATCTGCCTCCACTGCAGGAGACGCAGATTCAATACCTGGGTCAGAAAGATTTTTCTGGAGCAGGGAATGGCTACCCACTCCACTATTTTTGCCTGGAGAATTCCATAGAGAGAGGAGCCTGGTGGGCTACAGTCCATGGGGGTCACAAAGAATTGGACATGACTGAGCAACTAACACATTCACTTCACTTTCATATCTGAATTATTTATGTATAAAAATAAGATTTTTTAAAGAAATATTTACAATATAATTTCAAACTGAGCAAGAAAAAGTATATTTGGAAGTTTTCTAGAAGTTTAAAAATGTGCTATAAGTGGTTATAGTAATTAGTGTCTGTACAAAATTCCATCAACAATATTTTTTAAGCATCAGACTAAAATTCTAGGAAAATACCCTAAGGATTTCTTTCCAAAGTGAATTTTATTTAAGGACCTAATAAACAGAGTCCCTCTGTTATACTTACCTCTAGTGTTTTACATTACATCTCCAATATAATATATACATTACATCTCCAAAGAATCTGCCTGCAATGAAGGAGACATGAGCTCAGTCCCCAGGTTGGGAAGATTGCTTGACAAAGGGAATGGCAACCCACTCCAGTATTCTTGCCTGGAGAATCCCATGGACAGAGGAGCTTGGTGGGGTCCATGGGGTCACAAAGAGTCAGACATGACTGAGAAACTAACACCACTACACTACTATATCTCCAATAGAAGATAACAGAGGCTTTCATCTTTTTTCTTTGGAAATTATTTTCTGCCAAGTATTAAGAAAATAAAGTGGCATTATGACTTGCATCTTATTTGTGAAAGATAGATAAACTTGAGTATTAAAACTTCTCTAGCATTTTCTTGATCTTCACTAACCATGATCAAGGTAGCAGTCTTATCTGCAAATTACTAAAAATAATCAGCTGTGAGAAGTGACCTTGGATGAAGCAGTATTAAATTGGCCAGGAAATTTTTGGGGGCATCTGTTATTAACTCACAATTTTTTCATTTCACTCTGCCACTGATGCTTGGCAGGTTATAATTTTTCATTTTTGCACTTGGATGAAACTCAGTGAAGTAGAGTTTATAGAGATAGTAGAGGAGAATTTTTACAAAGGGATTTTCCCCATCACTCCATAATATTAGGTTACAAAATGGATCTCTATTTGAGACAACTCACCAGCTGAAGATACATAATCAGACTTTAAGATAACAGTCATGACCACACTGTATTTTGAAGTTTTTTTTTTTTTTTAATGCTAACTTTTGTATAGAGTTGCTGTTATGACTAATTCATATACTTGGAAATATTTTTATTAGAGATGGCTTGGACTGATTTTCTTTTTCACAACTTCATGCCTTCATGAGATGGTCTGACAGGGTTAGAGAAAAAGTCTGTGAAAATAGTAAACACTTCTTCTTTATGGGCTTCCCTGATAGCTCAGTTGGTAAAGAATCCACCAGCAGTGCAGGAGACTCTGGTTCGATTCCTGGGTCGAGAAGATCCACTGGAGAAGGGATAGGCTACCCACTATTATAGGCTACCCACTCCAGTATTGGGGGGCTTCCCTTCTGGCTTAGCTGTTAAAGAATCCTCCTACAATGCAGGAGACCTGGGTTTGATCTCCTGGGCTGGGAAGATCCCTTGGAGAAGGGAAAAGCTACCCACTCCAGTATTCTGGCCTGGAGAATTCCATGGCCTACAGTTAAAAAAAAAAAATAAAAGGTTCTTTAAACTCTATAGTACTTCACAATTTTAAGAAGTTTCACATATTATTGCATATAATTCTATAATAAACCTTCTTCCCCTACCTTTGTATCCCCCGCCTTCCCTTGTCCCTTATACTGGTAATCACTACTTTGTTATCCATACTAGAAAACACTTTTTTATATAGAGATATCCAGTACATAGATTAAAAATAGATTTATACCACTACTAGTGAATGGGGAGTTGGTCTCAGTCAGGTAGGTAGCACCTATTTTTGGTGCATTTTTACTCCCTTATCTCCATAAGATCAGCCCCAATGCCAGAAATATAGTGATTATAACTTATATCCATATTCTGTCAGAATCCTCTTTCAGCATGCTACTTACTAATAACTTATGATAAACACAAAATCAGTGTAAGTTGTCACTTCTTTCAGTAAAAGAAGAAAAAAAACTCATTTTAAAAATAAAAGATACTGTAATTAGCCTCCAATTAAAATAAATAAATTTATATTTAAAAATAATAAAATAAAAGATATATTATAATAGAGGGTACAGCAAGTCAAGAACAAATTTGACTTTGCAAATATTCTCAGAATGGGAGACAGGGTTTAAATAAGTAATTAGAGTGGAAACTTGGAGATCAGTCTCCTCTAACTTGAAAAAACTAAGTGCCACTTGAGTCACCAAGTGATTAACCTTATCCTGATTTCACTATTAGCATCGAATTGCATCAAGGATAATATCAAGTTGACACTAGGGACAACTTCTTGCTAGGAACAACATTAAGTGTTGTAACTTCCATAAATTTTCTAGGTATGTCATCCCCAGTGTATTATCCCCATATTATTTAAAAGAAAAATCAAAATGAAAATGCTGCTGCCCCCTCAGAACATCTGACTTTGATATCTTGGATCTAATTGTGGAATAAAATACTTTATTCCCGTAACTAAAACTTGTGACACCGCAAGAGACTGACTCAGACTTGCCCGTGAGTGTCCAGAGGTCTCTAGTGGAGACGTGGGTTGGCAGCGGCCTGCTCCAGGGTTGGGGCACTGCAGTGCAGTGCAGCAGTGCCAGCATGGAACAATTTGAAGGTCACCATTATCTTCATTACCTCCACCATAGTTTGGCTTCAGGTAAAATAACAGGGAGGAAACACAGCCCTGCCCATCAACAGAAAATTGAATTAAAGATATACTGAGCATGGCCCCACCCATCAGAACAAGACCCAGTTTCCTCCTCATCAGTCTCTCCCATCAGGAAGTTTCCATGAGCCTCTTATCCTTCTCCATCAGAGGGCAGACAGAATGAAAACAACAATCATAGAAGACTAACCAATCTGATCACATGGACCACACCCTTGTCTAACTCAATGAAACTACGAGCCATGCCATGTAGGGCCACCCAAGATAGATGGGTCATGGGGTAGAGTTCTGACAAAACGTGGTCCACTGGAGAACGGAATGGCAAACCACTTCAGTATTCTTCCCTTGAGAACCCCATGAACAGCATAAAAAGGCAAAAAGAAAGGACACTTAAAGAGGAACTCCCCAGGTTGGTAGGTGCCCAATATGCTACTGGAGATCAGTGGAGAAATAACTCCAGAAAGAATGAAGAGATGGAGCCAAAGCAAAAACAACACACAGTTGTGAATGTGACTGGTGATGAAAGTAAAGTCAGATGGTGTAAAGAGCAACATTGCATAGGAATCTGGAATGTTAGGTCCATGAATCAAAACAAATTGGAAGTGGTCAAACAGGAAATGGCAAGAGTGGACATCGACATTCTAGGAATCAATGAACTAAAATGGACTGTAATGGGTGAATTTAACTTAGATGACCATTATATCTACTACACTGTGGGCAAGAATCCCTTAGAAGAAATGAAGTAGTACTCATAGTCAACAAAAGAGTCTGAAATGCAGTACTTTGATGCAATTTCAGAAATGACTGAATGATCTCTATTCATTTCCAAGGCAAACCATTCAATATCACAGTTATCCAAGTCTATAACCCAACCAGTAAAGCTGAAGAAGCTGAAATTGAAAGGTTCCATGAAGACTATAAGACCTAGAACTAACACACAAAAAAGATGTCCTTTTCATTACAGGGGACTGGAAAGGAAAAGTAGGAAGTCAAGAGATACCTGGAGTAACAGTCAAGTTTGGCCTTGGAGTACAAAACGAAGCAGGTCAAAGACTAACAGAGTTTTGCCAAGAGAACACACTGGTCATAGCAAACACCCTCTTACAACAACACAAGAGATGACTCTACACATGGACATCACCAGATGGTGAATATCGAAATCAGGTTGATTATACTCTTTGCAGCCAAAGATGGAGAAGCTCTATACAGTCAGCAAAAACAAGACTGGGAGGTGACTGTAGCTCAGATAATGAACTCCTATTGCCAAATTTAGACATAAACTGAAGAAAGTAGGGAAAACTACTAGGCCATTCAGGTATGACCTAAATCAAATCCCTTATGATTATATAGTGCAAGTGAGAAATAGATTAAAGGGATTAGATTTGATAAAGTGCCTGAAGAACTATGGACAGAAGTTCGTGACACTGTACAGGAAGCAGTGATCAAGACCATATCCAAGAAAAAGAAATGCAAAAAGGCAAATGTCCTAGGAGGACTGACAAATAGCTGAGAAAACAAAAGATGTGAAAAGCAAAGGAGAAAAGCAAAGATATACCCAACTGAATACACAGTTCCAAAGAATACCAAGGAGAGAGAGATAAGAAAGCCTTCCTCAGTGATCAACACAAAGAAATAGAGGGAAAAAATAGAATGGGAAAGACTAGAGATCTCAAGAAAATTAGAGATACCAAGGGAACATTTCACGCAAAGATGGGCTCAATAAAGGACAGAAATGGTATGGACCTAACAGAAGCAGAAGATATTAAGAAGAGGTGACAAGAAAACACAGAAGAACTATACAGAAAAGATCTTCATGACCCAGATAATCACAATGATGTGATCACTCACCTAGAGCCAGACATCCTGGAATGCAAAGTCAAGTGGGCCTGAGGAAGTATCACTACAAACAAAGCTAGGGGAGGTGATGGAATTCCAGTTGAGCTATGTCAAATCCTGAAAGATGATGCTGTGAAAGTGCTATACTCAATAACCAGCAAATTTGGAAAAATCAGCAGTGGCTACAGGACTGGAAAAGGTCATATTTTATTCCAATCCCAAAGAATGCTCAAACTACAGCACAATTGCACTCATAAACAGGCTAGCAAAGTAATGTGCAAAATTCTCCAAGCCAGGCTTCAACAGTACATGAACCATGAACTTCAGATATTCAAGCTGGTTTTAGAAAAGGTAGAGGAACCAGAGATCAAATTGCAACATCTGTTGGATCACTGAAAAAGCAAGACAGTTCCAGAAAAACATCTACTTCTGCTTTACTGACTATGCCAAAGCCTTTGACTGTGTGGATCACAACAAACTCGAAAATTCTTCAACAGATGGAAATACCAGACCACCTGACCTGCTTCCTGAGAAATCTGTATGCAGGTCAAGAAGCAACAGTCAGAACTGGACATGGAACAACAGATTGGTTCCAAATTGGGAAAGGAGTATTTCAAGGATGTATACTGTCATTCTGCTTATTTACCTTACGAGTAGAGTACATCATGAGAAATACCAGGATGTAGGAAGCACAAGCTAGAATCAAGATTGCTGGGAGAAATACAATAAACTCAGATATGCAGATGACACCACCCTTATGGCAGAAAGCAGAGAAGAACTAAAGAGCCTCTTGCTGAAAATGAAAGAGAAGAGTGAAAAAGTTGGCTTAAAGCTCAACATTCAGAAAACTAAGATCATGGCATCTGGTCCCATCACTTCATTGCAAATAGATGGGGAAACAATGGAAACAGTGATAGACTGTATTTTGGGGGCTCCAAAATCACTGCAGATGGTGACTGCAGCCATGAAATTAAAAGACGCTTACTCCTTGGAAGAAAAGTTATGACCAACCTAGACAGCATGTTAAAAAGCAGAGACGTTACTTTGCCAACAAAGGTTGATCTAGTCAAAGCTGTGGTTTTTCCCGTAGTCATGTATGGTTGTGAAAGTTGGACTATAAAGAATGCTGAGCACTGAAGAATTGATGCTTTTGAACTGTGGTGTTGGAAAAGACTTTTGAAAGTCCCTTGGACTGCAAGGAGATCCAACCAGTCCATCCTTAAAGAATCAGTCCCAAATATTCATTGGAAAGGACTGATCCTGAATCTGAAACTCCAATACTTTGGCCACCTGATGCGAAGAACTGACTCAGTTGAAAAGACCCTGATGCTGGGAAAGATTGAAGGAGTGAGGAGAAGGGGAACAGAGGATGAGATGGTTGGGTGGCATCACTGACTCGATGGACATGATTTTGAGTAAGCTCCAGGAATTGGTGATGGACAGGGAAGCCTGGCATGCTGCAGTCCATGGTCGCAAAGAGTTGGACGTGACTGAGCAACTAAAGTAAACTGAACTAAACTAAATAAAACTGAATTCCACACTATTTAACCATAGAACATTATGAATACTTCATAATACAACTTTGATATCAATAGGACTTTGATTTTTTTTGTCCAACTGCTGCCAAAATATATAAATTGACAGTAAGCTGCATCATAAAGAAATTATTTTGAGTGACTACAGTACTTAGATTTTCACAGATTGGATAGTTTTGCAGCTTACAGTAAGTAACACTTTGTTTTAACTGAAGTTCCAGAATAATATGCAGAAATGAGATTAACACACCGAGGCAAAGAGAGGCCTTCTAAACTTTTTAAAAGGAGTATGGGCAAAAATGATAAATCAATCACATATCATCTTTTTAATTAACCTGTATCCTATACATCACACACTACAGTTTTAAGAATATGATGAAGATAGTTATTTTAACACAAATAATAAAAGCAAAAGAAGAAAGATAATAAAAACATTTTTAAACATAATATAGTATTCAAATGAATTTTTAGAGTCTCAAAGTATTTTTCGGTTTTAAATACTAAATTAATGACAAATAGACTGTAAGCCAACATATTTATTTTTTCTATCAAATAGAAAAAATGGGACCAAGCAAGTCCCATTTGAACCAAAAGGTGGAGTAATTTGGTTTGTTCCTCTACAAAAACTGGTAATACAGAAAAAGCAAGTTAGCTCAGATTTGCTACACATTAAGGAAGCAGCATTTGGTGCAGAAGCTACAGAGAAACTTAGCGTTTAAAATTTCCTACTTTTCAGAAATACTACCAAGAGTCATTATGTATAAAAGAAATTCAATGTATGGCTGAATCCCTTTGCTGTTCACCTGAAACTATCACAACATTGTTAATCAGCTGTCAGTTCAGTTCAGCCGCTCAGTCGTGTCTGACTCTTTGCGACCCCATGAATTGCAGCACACCAGGCCTCCCTGTCCATCACCAACTCCCGGAGTTCACTCAGACTCACGTCCATCGAGTTAGTGACGCCATCCAGCCATCTCATCCTCTGTCGTCCCCTTCTCCTCCTGCCCCCAATCAGCTATACCCCAAAACAAAGCCAAAAGTTAAAAGAAAAAATCAAAAAAAGGAAAAAGGGTAGGGGATGAGGATTCGGAAATGATATGGTTTACAACTTCAGCCTGGATGGGATATAATTAAATTTCTCACAAGTCTCTCATAATATTTACAAAACTTAAAAAAAAAAAAATACTCGCTTTGAAAGCAGGAAGGAATTTTTAGGCAGAGGGGAGAGACACTGAGAAATGTGGCAACTGCACAAAGGAGAACCTTGGGAAAGGTGGAGGAATTTAAAGGTATTCAAGAATGTTTTACCACTTTGTTTCCCCATGAAACTGCAGTGACATAAACATTAATCATCAATTAAAAAAAAAAGAAATTCAGTAAAATGTTTATCACTTCCAAAGTTTCATTTGTTTAAAATTGCATTATTAAAATAGCATTTCTAGTATTAAGTATAAATCTCAGCTACCCATTTAAGTTTTAAATAATCAAATTATTAAATTAACATTCAAAGAAGGCATTTTGAAGGACCATAAATATTATCAGGAAAAATATAGATTTTGGACAATTACATTTTTTAATCAATAAGGTAAATGAGTTAAATCAACAAAAATAAATAGTTTGTCACTTAAAACAAATGTTTATTTGGTAACTTTTTTTTTTTGTCTTTTGTTTTGATCATTAAGATAATAAAACAGAAAATATAAATAGGTAATTTATGGTTAGGTGTTCTTAAAAAAAAGAAAACACACACACATATATCAAGAACTACATGAAGTATCTGGAAAATTCTCATGAGAATGCAGAAACATAGCAGAAAGCTTTGGTACTAAGGCATGCTGCCTGGGAGCTGGACACACTGGTCTCACATCCTATAGGCTTTCACTGCTCTACAACTTTTGTCTTCAACTTCTGAGAATCTGACTGACTAAGCAGAGTCAATAGTTCCTTCCTATTTCCCTTGCTTCTGAATTGACCATCCTATTTTTCTTGCTCTGTCAATGTTTTCTGATCATACAAAAAAAAAAAGACTATTTTTTATTCACATCAAGTTCATTATACTTGCCTCAGAAACATATTTAGAAAAGTTTAACAGGTCACTGAGAAGTTGTAAAAGGTTTTACTCTCTCCAATTTACAGGTTCCCCCATTAAAAACTGTAAAACATAACATAAATACTTACCAATAATTAATATTAAACATAAAAATGATTGACAATGAAAACTATAGTTGAGAAAAAAGCTTTGAGATAATTTAATAACCACAAATAATGTGTATCAAAACACTATGTCAGTTTGTAATATCATAATATATCTATATAATGAATATGCTGCTGTTCAAGGGGTAGAAGTACTTCAGGCAGTTAGGATACCAGGATAATTTTGAGCATTTAAAAAAATTTTTTAAAGAATTACTAGAATGTAAATTTTATATCAATTAAAACCATTGTGTTTTATAACAAAAATAACAAATATTAATTTTGACCAATGTTCTTTAAGCATAGTAAATGTGAAATTTAGAGTGCAAATATTTGTAAACAGATAATGCATCTCAGTTAACAGGAGCTTTCACATTGGCATGGGAAAGGGATGGAAAGGAAAACACTGATCTTAACCACACATAATAGTCTTCTGCTCTGCTCCAGAAGAGAAATGAGTAACTTTCCCTCAAGCTTCTCTGATTTTCTTCTTAACTTATTACACATAAAACTAAACAAAGAAAAAAAAAAAAAAAAAAACCTGATAAATGATACTAGAAATAAATGAGTTTACAAAGCAGTGAAATCCAACACTGATATACAATCCATGAAAATTAATTGTATTTCTGAATAATAACAATGAATTATCAAAAATTCAAATTTAGAAAAAATACATTTAAAAGCAGATAAAAACATGAAATGTTTAGGGGTAAATCTGAAAAAATCTGTGCAAGACTTGAAGTCAAAACCACAAAACACACTGAGAGAAATTAAAAATATATGTAAACAGAGAGACATAATTTGTTCACATGTCAGAGGATGCAGTAGTGTTAAGATGTCATTTCTCCCCAAACTGATACAAAGATCAAACACATCCCAAACAAAATCCCAGCAGGGATTTGAAAACTAATTCTAAAAGTCAGGCAGAAATGCAAAGAATCTAGAATAATCAAAACAACTGTGTGTGCCATTTCTAGGGCTAACTCTACTAGGTTAAAAAACTTATACAGTTGGCAATCAAAAAAGAGGAGGAGTGACGGCTAAGAGGCAAAAAGATTAACAGAAAAAAAACAGACTTTCCAAAAAGAGACATATATGGACAACTGATTATTTTTACAAAGGAATAAAGACAATTGGGTGGGAAAAGGACAGTCTTTTTAACAACTGATGCTGCAACAACTGAAAATCAATATGCAAACAAAAGAAAAAGAAAGTTGATCCATGCCATAACCTGTATGTAAAATTTCTCACAGTGGATCAAAGGTGTAAATTTTTTAAACTTAAAACTTTTAGAGTAATACACAGAAGAAAACCTTTGGGAGCTTGGTGTACACAAAGATTTCTTAGTATGATATTGAAAAAGCACAACCCATAAAAAAAGAACAAAATGGCAAATTCGATTTCATCAAATTAAAAACTTCAACTATTCAAAATGCACTGTTAAAGAGAATGAAAAGACATATCACAGATTAGGAAAATGATTTGTAAATCACATATTTGATAAACAATTTGTATCTAGAATGTATAAAGAGCCCTTGCATCTAAACAAAAAAGAACTCTCAAGACTCAACAAAAACTAAACGATCTGTACAAACACATCATCAGAGAATATATATGGTTCAGTTCAGCTGGTGCTCAACATCATTAGTCATTAGAGAAATGTACGTTAAAACTACAAAGATATACCACCATACCGCTATTAGAATGGCTGAAATTAAAAACCTGACCGCAAAAAATTTTCACAAGAATGTTTGTAGACCCAGAAATCTCATGTACTGCTGATTGGAATGTAAATGAAACTACTACTTTGAAAAACAGTTTGATAGTTTTTTAAGAGGGGAAACATGTATCTACCACACAACCCAGCCATTCCACTTCTAGATATTTCCCCAAGAGAGACAAAACATAGGTCCATATACAGTCTTGTACATGATGTTCATAACCACTTTATTTGTAAAAGCCAAAAACCAGAAAATCCCAACTGTTCAATAAGGAACAAGGTAAACAAATTGTAGCATATCCATACAATGAAATGTTCGTTAACAAAAAAGGAGATAAACTATTAATGCAACAACATGAACACATTTTGTCTAGGTCTTACTGCCAATAACCTCATGCTTAAGTTCTTGTAGTATTCTAGCCCTGAGGAGTTCCCCAGGAATTACAGAAGTTATGATGGCAAAGAGGAATAGTTATGGAAGTATTCTAACATAATTTGGGTTCAGGGTTATTTAATTATTCTACTATTGCAGCATCCATCAGAATAATAGAACTGTAAGTGCTCTCATCAAGGCCA
This sequence comes from Cephalophus harveyi, assembly GCA_006410635.1. Classification (NCBI taxonomy): domain Eukaryota; kingdom Metazoa; phylum Chordata; class Mammalia; order Artiodactyla; family Bovidae; genus Cephalophus; species Cephalophus harveyi. The sequence continues at coordinate 375,717 of SJYT01066764.1, read as the reverse complement.
AGGATAGCAATAAGCTGAGATGGAAATTAGACTTTAACAGTTATAACTGAGGATACTTAAAAGATTAATAATTCCAACACAGTATTGAACAGATCTCAGCATAAATACATAAATGGGTGAATAATCCTTTTCTTTACCCAGTTCTACATTAGGAGAAAATCCTGTGTTCAATCTAAGCAAAGGGAACATGAACCCCTAGATCAAGTTTATGATCTTGAAAATAGCCAAGAAATGAGTCAAATACATTATCAACATCTAATGTCAACAACACAGCCAAAGTGCTAATGGAAATTGTATTTTCTCATTGGCATATTCAGTGCTTCAGAGGGCCCAATGTTTTCATAAACCATCAAATGAGAAGATTTCAAGGTAGTAGATAGAGTATGTGCATGTACTGAACTGGGCAATATTGATGGGTGCCTAATGAGGTTATAGAACAAATCAACATAGCTGGCCTACTGCCTGATCATTAGCCATCCTAGAAGAGCCTGAGGGGCCCCACCTAGAACCAAAAGAAAGCATCACTGGAGTTCAAGATCATGAGTATCATACAATCAGAAAAATTTCACAGCCAGAAAGGCTCTAAGGAACCATGTAGTTCAGGGTCCACAAGTCTGTACATCATTGCTGTTCTTCAGTGATTCCATGAACTTCTTGAAATTGTATGCAAAATTGCAGGTATACATGCCCAAGAGCCACTGATCTAGTTCAGTCATTTCAGTTACTGGATGAGGAAACAGTTCCATTGAAACTGGATCATAACTCAGTAGTACCAAATTGGAGATAACATCTCGAGTTCCCACTGTTTGTTTTTGCTTTCACAAGCTGTCTCCTATTAAAGTATTTAAAGTCTTAACTGCAGTAGAAAAAGACAGCTAGAATCCCTAATCTCTGCTTCCCTAAAAGATTTAGTGTCTTCTGTGTAATCACTCAATAAGCTCTCCATGAGTTCATTTATACTGCCCTTCCTTGCCAACACGCCAAATATAACCTGTGTGATGTCTGTGTTCTGGAAACCTTTTCAATTGAAACAATATCTGACATAAGTAGCTCATGCCCTACTGATATCTCAGAAACCAAAAGTAAAGCTGCCAGATCAAATAAAGGAGAAAATAGAGAATATAATTTTGGCTAAGAGGAACAAATCCAATCCTAGTTCACATGAAAACAGGCAGTACAGGTGAGTCAGAATCTCATAAGGCTGCAGACACTGAGAGGAGAGATGTTAGGGTACAAGTGAGCCCTTCCTCCTTCAGCAGGTAAGGGCTCAGAGTGAGATAAGTTGGTTTATCAAACTGTGGTGGTACTAGTACCTACATTGGTGAAAACAGGATACATTAGTAGGCCAGAAGCTCCAAGCTCAGCCTCCTGGAGAATATCAAGGGAATTTTTTTTTTTTTTTCCTACTTCTCTGAATTTCTCTTCTTTTGTTCTTATAATAAATGAAACATATTGTTAACTGAACTTGAGAAGTGAATCAGGTCTCTGTTAAAACACCAATGGAAATACAATAATTCCAGACTGTATTATTTATCTTTTCAGTTAATAGGATATTAATCAAATACTATAAAATCTAGGACAAGGATTTGATTAAAAGTTCCATGTTTCTTTCCTTAGATAGAAAGTTCTGTGCAAAAAATTAAAATTTTTTTAAACTAAAAAGGTTTTGAGACTATAGGTGTGCAAGGACAAGGCTACATATTCCTTTATACTGCCTTATATGTAAAGAACAAATGTTTGTTAAAAAATTGAATTGGTGTATAAATCATCTAACAAATGATCACCCTGTGTGTTAGTTGCTCAGTCATGTCCAACTCTGCAATCCCACAGACTTGTAGCCTGCCAGGCTCCTATGTTCACGAACACTCCAAGCTAGAATACTGGAGTGGGGTGACATTCCCTTCTCCAGGGGATCTTCCCCACCCAGGGAATGAACCCGAGTTTCCTGCATTGCAGGCAGATTCTTTACTGTCTGAGCTGCCAGGGAAACCCAAAATGATCATCCTGATCATTTCCAAAGGAGGAAGAATCCTTGCTCAAGAACTGCCCCCCTTATGAATGCACTAAGGCTATTTTTTTTTTAATTGGCTTTCTTTGAGCAATGCTCTATAAATTTCAATCAACATTTTAGTTTTTCCAAAATGGCTCTCATTTTACAAATAGATACCAGGACTTTTATATGTTCAATAAATTAAGATTTTCTCTCAGCATTGCTGTTATAAAAGAAATTATACATCTCCAGTAATGTATTTTGGCTAATGAATAAGAATTTCTCATTAAATTAATAACACTATTAGATTCACTTTCAGACAGCTTAACAGCGGTCTTTGGGGTTTGTTGACTAGGGCAAGTAGCCATTAATGTGAATTTGTACAAAGTAAATCTCTATCTCAAATCTAAACAACTGTTTTCTCTTAATAAACATGCTTCTTTCTCTATATTGAGTATTATGATTAGGAGCATTATAATTTTTATCTAGTATAATACTTTAAAAATTGAATAATTAAAAAAAAATTGGAAGTCTTTGACTGTAAGGATCCATGTACCTCAGTCGTGTCCGACTCTTTGTGACACTATTGATTTTAGCCCACCAGGTTCCTCTGTCCACGGACTTCTCCAGGCAAGAATACTGGAGTAGATTGTCATTTCCTTCTCCAGGGGATCTTCCCAATCCAGGGATCAAACCCGCGTCTTCTGAATTGACAGTCAGATTCTTCACCAATGAGCCACCAAGGAAAACTTTGATCTATCTATTGAGTGATTACTAAAAAGACCTACTTCAAGCTTGTCTGTATTTAACCTAAAGCACTTAATGGGAAAGGACCTTTCCCCAAAAGCACTTGTTGAAAATAATTACAAGGCAGTTGTCTTAGGCAGTGAATAAGAAGGGCAAACAAACAAATTTTATGATTTGTTTAGGTGTTCACCTCTACCATTGGAATCTCTTCAAGGGCTAAGATTACACCAAACAAATGTTTGTTCCCACAGATCCTATTAAAATGCTTAAGACATAGTGAGTATACATTTCAGCTGAGGTAATTTGTAAGTGAATGAATGAAAAGATATGGAAGAACTAAGATCCCTCTTCTGTTGGATGCGTAACTGGTTCAATCACATGAATCTTTTTTCCTTTTTTACATATTAGAACTTTCAGAATATACTTGTTCCCACATCCTTAGATACAATTAAATAAAACATTGATTTCTAGGGCTGTCATTAAAAAAGAACCACATTGGATGACTTCAACAACAGAAGTTTATTTCCTCACAGTTTTGGATGCTGCAAGTCTGAGATCAAGAAAGACTCAGCAGGGCTGGTTCCTCCTGAGGGCTGTGTAGGAGAATCCGTTAGAGGAGTCTTTCATGGCTTTTGATGACAGTATTCACTCTGTGCCTTTACACGGTCTTCCCTCTGTCCATGTCTATGACCAAAACTCCTCTTTTTATAACAATATCAGTGATATTAGATTAGGGCCAACCCTAATGACCTCATTTTAATCTAACCACCTCTGCAAAGAGTCTATTTCCAAATGAGATCACATTCCAAGATACTGGCAGTTATGACTTCAACATGATTTTTTAGGGAAACACAACTCAACTTATAACACCTATCCTCACTCACAGAAAAAGGGTGTATTATGGTTATGCTTTTCAGACTATTTCTAAACAATAAGTCAGATTTTTCAGGATATTTTCTATTCCCTTTAAAACATTTTATGAAGAAAAAATCCCTAAGGTCTGTAGCAGTGGTTTTGAAATCCAGTTGTTACATCAAAGCCAGCACTAGAGCTGAAGCAAGAACAACTGAAGTAATTTTGTTCCTGGCTCAGACATTAAACATTCAATCTGCCCTGGGCAAAGACCTTAACTAATCTGAGCTTCTGTTCTTCACCTGCAAAAGTAAGTGTTTAGGCTGAATCTCTCTGCAATTCCACAAGCCCAAAGACTCTGATTCTACCTTGTCTTATTTTGCCACACAATTGGCACTGTTGGAGGTGACCTGGAAATAACACAAGAGTCCTTATTTAATGAAGAGATTAATATAAATTCAGTCGAGTTTTGAAATGTTTGCACAGCTGAAGACCATGAACCTCCCAGACTTCTTAGACAAATTCCATCCATTCTCTGAGGACAAACTGCCTTTGGAATTGTAAATGCACACAGATGTTGCTTTCAGCACAAAAAAATACCTATGGTAGGTATGGCTCATGGCAGTGCCTTAAGCCACTCCAAAGTAATTTGCATCAAGATTGAGTATTTCAGCTATCTTCATTTTCTCAAAAATTAGTCCTAGAAAAATAGAACCTATCACAACAGGTTATAGGATTTAAGTTACATATTAATTTATAAAAATTATCTTGGATTCTATGATATAATTCAAAGCAACTTACAAAATGGTGACCAGGTATTCTAAAATCATAAATTTTTAAAGTATCTATTTTTAAAAAACACCAAAAGACATCAGAATCAAGACAATGAAATGATCTTTATTGACACAAGGAAAAACAAGTATGCATTTGAAAAAGAATCCATTTCTTTTGATAAAAGTTCTTTTATAAACTTCATACAGAGTATGGTGATCAAAAGTTTTGGGAAAAATGTGTTGAAAGAGAATTACTTCATATGAACATTGCCTTTGAGAAATAATCATGGGATATTACAACACAAGACTAGGATATGTTAGGACAATTTGAGACAATATCAACACTGGGGGGAAAATGCACCAATACTTCAGAAGATTTTTTAGAACACAAGGAATTCCTTAAATTATCTGCTGAGACTAATTCTTAAGGATACCAGATATATATTAAACTGTCATTAATTTACTTACGCATATAATAGACATTGGAGAGAAACAAGTAAGCTGACTTCAAAAAGCAACTGTCTCAGTACCCAACACTTGACAATAATAATAATGACAAACTGTTTTAAAAGTACTATCAAAATGAAACTTTTAAGAAAAGTAGAGTGTGTTTGGGCTTTTTTTAAATAATTATGTTAATAAACATCTTGAGTCTAAGAAGGTGCTTTGACTATCTGAAGCTTCTAAGATTTATAAATTTCACTGCAGTTCTGGATAACAAAAAGGTATTACAGAGTGTGGAGCAGATGGCTGTAAAATCATGGCCCATACTTACAATATTTATTAATTAATATAGTGGTAAAAAGTGATACAGAGCTGAAAATGAACACCAGCAACATTAATACAAGTTATGGTGATCTGAGGTTCATGACATACTTTCTGAGAGTATACTGATCACTCAAAATTGATAAAGCAATTCTTCCATTGAAGCAACATCCCATTCTACAAGTAATTTCTTACAATATACTGAGTGTCTCAATGTTCTTATATGGTTGATTCACTTCTTATGGCAGTGTGTGCACAGAAAATGGTTTATTCATTCTTGCTGGCAAGAGCTCTGGAATATATAGGTACTACTTTATATACCTATAACATACTTTAAAAGTATCTCTCCTTTTCCTCCCAGGATGAAAGCCTCACTGCAAATTTTAATTAAGATCAGAAGTGATACTATATATTTTATGGGTGAGTCTAAAGTATGAAGAGATTAAATGGCCAGCTTATTTTGCTAATCATGAAATAGGAATCCACCAACTCCCACTTCAATTAATAATACACCCCAAAAAGACTCTCAAAGCTGTGTTTTCTGAATAAAAGGCTTTTATCACCTGTGGGATAGGAGCTGAACTTCTCCCTACTTATTTAGTTCACTCCACTATTTTTACTTCATCTAAGCTTTCCCTCCTTTTACTCTCCACATGTTTTGGAAATTATAAGGCTACCTCTTTTCTTTAAACTTGAAACTAGGAGTTCTTGACTTTTTAAAAAAGATCATTGTTGAGATATAATTCACATAAAATAAAATTCACCCATTTGAAATGTCTGATTCAATGGTTACTATATCCACAATGTTGTATATTAATCACCACAAATTTAAAACAATTTTATCCTTCCAAAAAGAAATCCCATACTTCAGTCACTCCCATTTCCCTCTCTCCCACTGCTAGGAAATCAATAATCTACTTTGTCTGCATCAATTTACCAATTCTGGACCTTTCATATAAAAGGAATCACACAGTATGTGGTCTTTGTGACTGGCTTCTTTGACTTAACATATGTTTTCAAAGTACAATTACATAGTAGAATGTATCAATACTTTATTCCTTTATTGCCAAATAATATTCTACTGTATATATTTTATTTTATTTTATTTATTTTATTTATCCATATTTTACTTATCCATGCATCAGCTGATGAACAATTGGATTGTTTGCACATTGAGGCTATCATGAAAAATCTGCTATGAACATTCATGTACATGTCTTCATGTGGTCAGACATGGTCCTGTTTATCCTGGATATATAACTAGCAGTGGAATTTCTGAGTCATATACAAAATCTATGTTTAACAATTTAAGGAAGAGCCAAATTATTTTCAAAAACAATTGTACCAGTTCATATTCCCTTCATCAATATATGATAGTTCCAATTTTTCTATATCCTCACCAACATATACCATTATCTGAGTCATAGCAGTGGATATAAAGTGGTGTATTATTGTGGCTATGACTTGCATCTTTCTAATGTATAATAATAAACCTCCTTTCATGTGCTTATTGTCCATTTGCCTATCTTCTTTGGAGAAATGTCTGTTCAGATTCTTTTCCCATTTTTAATTGACAGATACAATGTGGCAATGAAATGCTGAGACTCTATCCACATCAATATCGCTAACAAAGTTGATATTGGACTAGGAGGGGAAAGACTGAAACCTTAAAGGTAGGCAATAATAACCAAGTATGTCTGACATCATGTCATGACCAAAGTCAAGTAAGTGGCTGTGATTTTGTATGATTCATATAGCTTGAAGATGTAAGGAGCAGCCTCAAAGGGTGAAGTGGGATGCCTATAGCTGTGAATGGCAGGAACTAAGCTGGATATGAGAATCAATTCCTAGTAGGCTGGTTCAGAATAGGGTTTTGAATTAAGAAATGAAGCAGGAAACTAAGTCAGGTGGACAAAGCAAATATGATAAAAGGGGAGTGCCATGAGATTGTAAAGAAATGTACTAAGAATTTATCCCAAATACTGTAGATGTGAAGTGGAGAATAGTCTCTACGCTTAGGTTAGAAAGAGGCATTTTACATACTTCATCCTTATAAAGGGCTGGTTTATGAATTTGTAAAGATTTAGCCAACATATTGATGCCTACAACTAAAAGGCATTACTGAATCCTTGCTGTATCCCAAATACTATCCCAATTGCTTTACATATATTATTTCACCTAATTCTCATGAGTACCATAGGTGGTTAATTCAATTATATTAATAAAAGACGTGACAAAACCAAGATTTTTAAAAGGTTAAGTATCTTATGAAACTCAAACAGCTATAAAACAGCTGAGTTTAGATTTAAAACCAGATCTAGCTAACTTCAAATTATGTGGTCTTTCATTATAATAATGAAGATGAAGAAAAACTGCATTTGGATCAAGCTTCGTCTTTTACTTAAAATAATAAAAAGTGGTATATGGCTTGGATGATAGAGGTTATAGGGTTTGTAATCTTCATTGGTTATTAGTGTTACCATCAAACTAATCAGCTAAATATGAAACTTTTGAGCTACCTGTGACTTCTTCTTGCAACATATCACTTCTATCTGACACCCATTTTCCATTCCACTGATATCAGTTCAGTTCAGTTCAGTTGCTCAGTCGTGTCCGACTCTTTGAGACCCCATGAATCGCAGCACGCCAGGCCTCCCTGTCCATCACCAACTCCCGGAGTTCACTCAGATTCACGTCCATAGAGTCCGTGACGCCATCCAGCCATCTCATCCTCGGTTCCCTTCTCCTCCTGCCCCCAATCCCTCCCAGCATCAGAGTCTTTTCCAGTGAGTCAACTATTCACATGAGGTGGCCAAAGTACTGGAGTTTCAGCTTCAGCATCATTCCCTCCAAAAAAATCCCAGGGCTGATCTCCTTTAGAATGGACTGGTTGGATCTCCTTGCAGTCCAAGGGACTCTCAGGAGTCTTCTCCAACACCACAGTTCAAAAGCATCAATTCTACGGCGCTCAGTTTTCTTCACAGTCCAACTCTTACATCCATACATGACTACTGGAAAAACCATAGCCTTGACTAGATGGACCTTTGTTGGCAAAGTAATGTCTCTGCTTTTCAATATGCTATCTAGGTTGGTCATAACTTTTCTTCCAAGGAGTAAGCATCTTTTAATTTCATGGCTGCAATCACCATCTGCAGTGATTTTTTTTTTTTTTTAATTTTTTTTTCTTTTTTTTTTTTTTTTAAATTTTATTTTACTTTATTTTACTTTACAATACCGTATTGGTTTTGCCATACATTGACATGAATCCACCCTTGAGCCCAAAAAAATAAAGTCTGACACTGTTTCCACTGTTTCCCCGTCTATTTCCCATGAAGTGATGGGACCAGATGCCATGATCTTCATTTTCTGAATGTTGAGCTTTAAGCCAACTTTTTCACTCTCCTCTTTCA
>SJYT01066764.1:353905-366315 GCA_006410635.1 Cephalophus harveyi | reverse complement strand
ATGAAAACTGACCTTTTCCAGTCCTGTGGCCACTGCTGAGTTTTCCAAATTTGCTGGCATATTGAGTGCAGCACTTTGACAGCATCATCTTTCAGGATTTGAAATAGCTCAATTGGAATTCCATCACCTCCACTAGCTTTGTTCGTAGTGATGCTTTCTAAGGCCCACTTGACTTCACATTCCAGGATGTCTGGCTCTAGGTGAGTGATGATTTCAGGTCATCATACTTGATAACTGTAGTATCTTTCTACCTGTTAACTGTCCTTATATAAATCCAGGTGATTCACTACTGTAAAACTAATTCTTAAATATAGTTCAGATCACAGCATATCTACATTCAAAAATATTCAATACTCTCCTTTCATATCCATCAAATCAAATAGAGCTAACTGACCTTCACATTCCTGGCCTCCATAATATACCCATGACTTCCCATTCCAGCCTAGACATCTTAGCTGCCTACAGCTAAACTGTACCACTTACTATTGTTGAAAACTATTGTATGTTTCCAAACTTAATTCACTTATTTATTCTTTTCTCTGGTATTGAATGCCTCCCCATGTCTGTCCATTGAAATCCAATCCATCTCAAATGCCACGTCTTCCAGGAAAACTATCCCAATTCCCTCAAGATAATTCCTTCCTCTTTTAATTACATTTTTTCTTGTGTAGCTCATGTAACTCTAGATTACTATATCCTCGTGGGTCACTTAATCTCCCTTTCTAGACATCAAATTGTCTGAAAGCAAAGCCTGTACATTACTCTTGTTTGAATTCCAAAGCACTCAGCAGATGTTTTGAAATTATGACCATTAAAAATAGTCATTGGTTTAATTATTAAAGTTGAAAAAATATAGTAATGCATTAGTCAGAACTATTTTGGTTGCAAGCCCATCTAATTTAGACCCAAAGAGAACTGTTTTGAGCTCATATGAACAAATTATGGAAAAGGAAAACTACCTTGCCATAGACATGGCCACTAGTGGTGTACCAGTTTCTATCCTCTAAGCTTCAGCACCAGAGAGAAAGGAATCTTCTGCAACACTCACCTCAACACCTGCACCTGTTTAAAAAATACCAGAAAAAAAGTTTCTCACTGCCCAGCTTAATTCACTGATTCACTGAACTTTTGACAGTAGTCAAAGTTGAGCATAAGAAGGTAGCAACACCAGTTAAAGACCGCATGGATAAAGTAAGGAATCATGTATGCGTGTGTGTGTTAGAGTGGTTTCTCAGAAAATGAGAGAAGGGATATGATATAAACAAATATTTAATGTCCATTATAAGTAGTGAAAGGTTTCAGTGATAACTGATTACTGTTGCATAGTTGATTAAAAAAAAAAAAAGAGGAAAGGAAAATTTTAGTCTATCAGTATATAAACAGAATTTAGAACAAATGGTATCATTTGTTTTCCCATCCCTATTACTGTTCTTTCTTCAACATTCCTAAATTGGCAGGTTCAGATTTTACATACTCTATGTAGAAGTAAGGCTGTGTAAAACTGTTGATAAATTTCCCAGATTGATATAAAAAAGAAAAAGACTGCTTAACAGTTTGGGAATCCAGTATTCCATGATGGTTAAAACAGTGTTACTGAATATAAATTTTAGCCTTTCTCATGTAAATTAACTTTTTAACTTTCTGGCATCATATTTCTCTCTTCTACTTTTATTGTTGGAAATATTCATATTTATACATTTTTTCATTTATCTCAGAGTATCATATATACATGACAGCAAGAATCATAGTCTCAAGTAACCATTAATATAATTACCAGAAAGACAGCATAAATGAGTAGGAAATAAGGTGATCTGAGAAGTGTCTACTCTTGAAATGGGCAGCTGTTACGTTGCTCCAGCCAACTGTTCCATTGAGGGAAGGCAAATGAGTGTTGTTGAATCAGGTGGTTCCTTATATCAAAAAATTTCAGAAAGTCAGGGTTATATATGTGAACCACCAACTCATATTTTCAAATGCTTTATATACCAGACAGAGCAAATCTGCAGGTAAAATATAACCTGCCGATTTTTTCTTCTGTTAGATAGGTTCAAAAAGTACTCGCTGAATGAATGCTTATATACAAAACTAATGATCTGAAATCAAATCATGGTTTTCTATTAATTACAGTCCACTTGTAGAGACTACTTTCTCAAGAAGAAAATGTTGGCATCAGTTCTTTAAAATGCTGTTTGAAATTTTAACTTTTAGGGGAGAATCATTCTTTTGTTATAGGTAAATATAATCCTAAAAATTATCTCTGAAGAAGTTAGTCAAATGGATTATCAATTCACATAGATGCCTTTCATATGTTATTAAAAGGATAATATAACTAGCATTTATTGGTGTTCTTGTTTATTTCTTCATACTTAAGTAACACAAAGTTTAAATGTTTAAATTGCTCAATTTAATCCTTGTCATGAAGACATTTAAAACTGCTATCATATTGATATCTCTTTCTTTGAATTTCTGTAGCCCTTATTTGTTGTATGTCATTTAGTGATATTTTCAAGCTTCAAGGAGTTTCTTGACTATAGAAGTGAAATATCTATACAGTGAAGCAATGGACAGAACAACAAACTTGCTATTAGGAGATCCAGTCAGATTTAAATTCATTAATTATGGGACCTCCAAGCCAGGCTTCAGGAATATGTGAACTGTGAACTTCCAGATGTTCAAGCTGGTTTTAGAAAAGGCAGAGGAACCAGAGATCAAATTGCCAACATCCGCTGGATCATGGAAAAAGCAAGAGAGTTCCAGAAAAACATCGATTTCTGCTTTATTGACTATGCCAAAGCCTTTGACTGTGTGGATCACAAGAAACTGTGGAAAATTCTGAAAGACATGGGAATACCAGACCACCTGACCTGCCTCTTGAGAAACCTATATGCAGGTCAGGAAGCAACAGTTAGAACTGGACATGGACCAACAGACTGGTTCCAAATAGGAAAAGGAGTACGTCAAGGCTGTATATTGTCAGCCTGCTTATNAAAAGTTGACTTAAAGCTCAACATTCAGAAAACGAAGATCATGGCATCTGGTCCCATCACTTCATGGGAAACAGATGGGGAAACAGTAGAAACAGTGTCAGACTCTATTTTGGGGAGCTCCAAAATCACTGCAGATGGTGACTGCAGCCATGAAATTAAAAGACACTTATCCTTGGAAGAAAAATTATAACCAACCTAGATAGCATATTGAAAAGCAGAGACATTGGTTTGCCATCAAAGGTCTGTCTAGTCAAGGCTATGGTTTTTCCTGTGGTCATGTATGGATGTGAGAGTTGGAGTGTAAAGAAGGCTGAGCACCAAAGAATTGATGCTTTTGAACTGTGGTGTTGGAGAAGACTCCTGAGAGTCCCTTGGACTGCAAGGAGATCCAACCAGTCCATTCTGAAGGAGATTGCTGCTGCTGCTGCTGCTGCTGCTGCTAAGTCGCTTCAGTCGTGTCCAACTCTGTGAGACCCCACAGACGGCAGCCCATTAGGCTCCGCCATCCCTGGGATTCTCCAGGCAAGAACAGTGGAGTGGGTTGCCATTTCCTTCTCCAATGCATGAAAGTGAAAAGTGAAAGTGAAGTCGCTCAGTCGTGTCTGACTCTTAGCGACCCCATGGACTGCAGCCTACCAGGCTCCTCCATCCATGGGATTTCTTTGGAGGGAATGATGCTAAAGCTGAAGCTCCAGTATTTTGGCCACCTCATGCGAAGAGTTGACTCATTGAAAAGATTCTGATGTTGAGAGGGATTGGGGGCAGGAGGAGAAGGGGACGACAGAGGATGAGATGGCTGAATGGCATCACTGACACGATGGATGTGAGTCTGAGTGAACTCCGGGAGTTGGTGACAGACAGGGAGGCCTGGCGTGCTGTGATTCAAAGGGTGGCAAAGAGTCTGTCCTGACTGAGCGACTGAACTGAACTGAACTGAACTGAGAAAGGAGAGAAAATGGTCTGCTATGTACTTCAGCAGAAACTCTTCAGCAGTGGTCAACTTAGAGAGGGAGATAACAGAGGAAATCAGGCTTTTAGTTGTCCAAGCAACTGTCAACTGTCAACTCCTGTTAAAGAAAGGAGATAGATATGTGAACTAGAAGGGCAGTACTGATAAAACCTACTATGAACAGATGTTGGGAGAAAGGAAGGAAAGAATAAAAATAAATGCCAAGACATGTGAGTAAAAGATATTTTATCATTTAAAAAGCTATACTTAAAAAATAATGTGGAGTACTTAGAGAAAATAATAATAATATGACCTCGGTTCTATACAAATGCAAAATTAAAATCTATGACAAAAAGCCCAAATAAAATGAAAGAAATGGAAATTTACTAGAAAATAAAAGGAAGATAAAAGGAAAGGAACCTTACTTCTAAAGTTAAGAAGGGAAATAGAAGATATTTTTTAAAATCACACTATAAAGTTGAAAGTACAATGTCTGAAGTGAAAACTTTGTTGCATCAATTTGTCAGCAAATTACCTGATTCAGGAAAAAGGACTAGTGAATCTGAAAAACAAAGCAATGCAAACTATGCAAAAAGAAACAAGAAACAGAACCAAAAAGATAAAAGAAGGGGAAAAGAAGAAGGTATTGTGGGGAATATAACACGTGTTTAAGTAAAACATATAACAATAACAGCACAAAAATAGGAGGAGAAAACAGCAGAATACTACTGTAAAATTCTGACACCATATATAAGTGGTATAAGATCATTTGAAGGCAGACTCTGATAAGTTAAAAAATGTATGCCATAAATTCTAAAACAAGCACTAAAATTAAAAAAAAAAAAGAATTACAGCTAATAATCAGCCAACAATTGAGATAGTATAAAATAATAATTTTTAAAGTATTCAATCTCAACAAAGGAAATAAATGAGGGAAGAAGATCAAATAAGGATGGAATCAACAGAAAACGAACAGTGAGATGATAGAACTCAGCATATCAATACAATATGTAATTATTTATAAACACTATAATAAGAAGTCAAAATTATACAATTGGATTTAAAGAAAACAGCAAGACCCAACTGCTCACTGCTTACATGAAATATATTCAATATAAAGAATCATATGGGCTAAATGTAAATTGATGATAAATATACACTATGTTAATTCTAGCTGAAAGAAAACTGTAGTGGGTATATTAATATTAGAAAATTAGATTTCAGAGCAAAGAATAATACTAGATATAAGGGATTTTTATGATAAAGGGGTTAACCTCTAATCAAGAAAATATAATATTCCTAAAGATTTATGCATCTAGTAAGGTTAAGGCAATATCAACACACATAAGGCAAAAATTAATAGAACTTGAGGAGAAATAAATAAGTCCATAATTATAGTCAGAGATTAATAACAGAGCAGATAACAACAAAACATATAAAAAATAATGAAAATCAATTAAATAAGAGGCTGAGTCTTTGAGAAAAATCAAAACAATTGATGAACATCTAAAATGATGACCAAAAATAGATATTTGATACCAATTAAGAGTATTATTAGATAAAATGGAAACCCTAACAAGAAGATAGCAACTCCCAAAGCTTATTCATGAAAAATGGAAAACTCTGTATAGACTTAAATCTATTAAAAATATTGAATCTGTAGTTACAAACTTCTTTCACAAAGAAAACCAAAGAGTGAAAGTGAAAATCGCTCAGTCATGTCCAACTCTTTGCGACCCCATTGACTATGGAATTCTCCAGGCCAAAATATTGGACTGGAGAGCCATTCCCTCTCTAGGGGATCTTCCCAACCCAAGGATAGAACCCAGGTCTCCTGCAGTGCAGGCAGATTCTTTACCAGTTGAGCTACTAGGGAAGATGAAAAAAGACCTATATAAATTGAGAGAAAAATCCATCTTTATGTATAAGATGACTCAATATTGTCGCGATGTCAGTTTTTCCTTACTTTATCTGTAGAATCAGTTCCAACCAAACTTTCATCAATGTATTTTGTGAACATTAACAAACTGATTCTAAAATTTTTATGGAGAGGGAAAGGACACAGACTAGCCAAGACAATACTGAAGAAGAGGAACAGAGTTAGAGGACTGACACTATCCAACTTCAAAACTTACCATAAAGCTAGAATGACAGTGTGGTTTTGATAAAAGAGCAGACAAGGGTATCAATGGGACAAAACAGAGCACATAAATAGACCCAGAGGAACTAAAAAGCCTCTTGATGAAAGTGAAAGAGCTGGCTTAAAACTCAACATTCAAAAAAATGAAGATCATGGCAAGCAGTCCCATCACTTCATGGCAAATAGATGAAGGAAACAATGGAAACAATGACAGACTGTATTTTCTTGGGCTCCAAAATCACAGATGGTGACTGCACCCATGAAATTAAAAGGTGCTTGCTCCTTGCAAGAAAAGCTATGACAAACCTAGACAGAATATTAAAAAGCAGAGACATTACTCTGCTGAAAAAGTCTGTATGTATAGTCAAAGCTGTGGTGTTTCCAGTGGTTATGTATGGATGGGAAAGTTGGACCATGAAGAAGGTTGAGTGCCAAAGAATTGATGCTTTTGGTGTTGGAGAAGACTCTTGAGAGTCCCTTGGACATTAAGAAGATCAAACCAGTCAACCCTAAAGGAAATCAATCCTGAATATCCATCGGAAGGACTGATGCTGAGTCTACAATACTCTGGCCACCTGATGTGAAGAACCGACTCATTGGAAGACCTTGATGCTGGGAAAGATTGAAGGCAGGAGGAGAAGGGGATGAAAGAGGATGAGATGTCTGGATGGTATCACCAATTCAATGGAATGAATTTAAGCAAACTCCAAGAGATGGTGAAGGACAAGGAACCCTGGCTGTTCCCATGGGGTCTCAAAAGAGTCCATGGGGTCTCAAAGAGTCAGACATGACAGAGTAAGAATAACGTGAAAGGCAATCTTGTGCAGCAAACAGTCTTTTCAACAATCAATGCAGAAACATCCACGTATGAAAAAAAAGAAAAAAGAAATCTGGACACAGAACTTACTACACATCACATAACTCAAAATGGATGACATACCTAAATGTAAAAAAACACTAGATGACTATAAAACCCATAGAAGACAACACAGGAGAAAATCAAAGAAAACTTCATCTGATATCTTAATTTGTGAATTCTATAAACACACTTCATGATGAAGTAACAAAAATTCTACACAAATCTTCTAGAAATTGAAAATAAGGGAATACCTTTCAACTGATTCTATAAGGCCAACATCACACTGATACCAAAATTAGGCAGACTTAAAACTACACAACAATAGCCTTTATGAACACACACAAAAGGATCCGAAACAAAATTTTAGCACATCTAATCTAACATGAAATTAGAAGAGGCTTGCTCCTTGGAAGAAAAGTTATGTCCAACCTAGACAGCATTTTCAAAAGCAGAGACACTACTTTGCTGATTAAGGTCCATTTAGTCAAGGCTATGGTTTTTCCTGTGGTCATGTATGGATGTGAGAGTTGGACTGTGAAGAAGGCTGAGCGCCGAAGAATTGATGCTTTTGAAGTGTGGTGTTGGAGAAGACTCTTGAGAGTCCCTTGGACTGCAAGGAGATTCAACCAGTCCATTCTGAAGGAGATCAACCCTGGTATTTCTTTGGAAGGAATGATGCTAAAGCTGAAACTCCAGTACTTTGGCCACCTCATGCGAAGAGTTGACTCATTGGAAAAGACTCTGATGCTGGGAGGGATTGGGGGCAGGAGGAGAAGGGGATGACCGAGGATGAGATGGCTGGATGGCATCATGGACTCTATGGACATGAGTCTGAGTGAACTCCGAGAGATGGTAATGAACAGGGAGGCCTGGCGTGCTGCGATTCATGGAGTTGCAAAGAGTCAGACACGACTGAGCGACTGAACCAAACCGAATCTAACATTGCATGGAGGAAGACTACATCACTACAAAGCAGATACTACCCTGGTGATGTAGCCCAATTAAACAACCAAAAATCAATGTATTTAACCATATTAACAAAAAGAATAAATAGTCAGAGAAAAAGCATCTGTAAAAATCCAACATCCATTTCTAATAAAAATTTTCAAAAAACTAGTAATAGAAGTCGACTTCCTCAATCTGATAAAGGGAATCTGAAAACTCTACATCTATCATCATACTTAGTAATGCCTGGTAAAAGTCTGCATGAAAATTTAACTGATCACCAACAAAACAAGAGTGTCCACTCTCACCACCTCTATTCAACATGGTACTGCAACTTCTAGCCTTTGAAAATAGAAAAATAAGTAAAAGGCATTGAAAATTAGGTAAAACAGTAGTAATATCTTTGTTATAGGCAACATGATCATCTATGCTGAAAAACTGCTAAAATCTATTTTTTAAAAAGCCAAACTAGCACCAAAAAATGAGTTTAAGAAGTTGCAGGATATACTTAATATTAAAAATTAATTTTGTTTATATATACTAAAATAAACAATAAAAATAACAGAATACCATTTACAATTATATTAAAAATATAAAATACTTAGGGGAAAATCTGTAAAAATCAGGAAAGACCTATACATTGAAAACTTTATTTATTAATGATGACCTATACTTAGGGGAAAATCTGTGAAAATCAGGAAAGACCTATACATTGAAAACTTTATTTATTAATGATGACCTAATAAAAAATAATCTAAATAAACAAATGGATAAACACTGTCAATGGATCAGAAGATGGAATAGTGTCAAGATACCAGTTCTCTCCAAATTAATGTATAGATTCAATGTGATTCTAAACAAAATTCCATCAAGTTGTCTCTAAATATTGAAAAATTGATTTTAAAATGCATGCATGAACTCCACAACTTAGAACAGACAAAATAACTTTGAAAAGTTTGAAATGCAATCCTGTCTGATTTCAAGTCTTTTTACACAGCTACCGTAATCAAGATAATATAGTACTGTCACAAAAATAAGCAAAAATGGAATAAAATAGAGATTCCAAAAACAGATCCATAATATATGAATGAAATATTCTGACAAAGACACAAAAGTAACTCATTAGAGAAAAGATTTTAAGCAAATGGTACTGGAAAAATTATATATTTATTTGCAAAAAAAGATTCTAATCCATATTTTGCAAAAATTAATCAAGATGGATCAAAATATATAAAAATTAAATCAAGCTGGATCACGACCTTATCATAAAATCTAAGACTAAAAATTAAAGGAAAAAAAGATATGAAAACAAAAGCACAATGCATATTAGACTAAAATGATAAGCTAGATATCATCAAAATAATTTCTACTATTTAAAAGAAACTGTTTAGGAGAACAAAAAGATAAACCACAGAAGAGGAGAAAATATATGGAAATCATATATCTGATGAAGAACTTGTATATGGAAACACAAAGTACTTTGAAAGCTCAATAATAAAAAAACACACAACCCAATAATTCTCGCAAAAGATTTAAACAGAAAAGTCACCAAAGAAGGTATGTAGATGACAAAGAAGTAAATGAAAAGATCCTAAATGTCATTGGTTATCAGGGGAAAACACATTAAACTGGCAACAATATTGTCACTAAAACCTATTAGAATGATTGAAGTTAAAAGACTCACCATACCAAGTGTTGACAAGAGTGTGGAGCGACTGGAACTTACAAACATTGCTGACTGGAATGTGAAATGGCCACTCACTTTGGAAGCCAGTTTGACGGATTCTTAAAAAATTAAACACACATCTGCCATAACATCCAGCCATTTAACTCATCGGTATTTACCCAAAATAAAAGAAAGCACAGAAGAATAAAACAGTACATACCATTAAATTCCATTAAATTTATGTAAAACTGTAGAAAATGAAAACCAATACAGAATGATAGAAGACAAAGCAGTTGTTACTTGGTGATGCAAAGAAAGAAGTCAAGAGAAGTGGAAAGGAGGGATTACCAAGGGACCTGGGGAAATGTCTGGGGATGATGGATATGTCCACTGTCCTGATTGTTGTGGTTTGACAATGTATAAACAAATCCAATCTTATCAAATTGTATATTTTTAAATAGGCATTGCATATTGTATGTCAATTATTCTCAAACTGTTAAAAAAGAGAGAGATGAATCCCTATCAATCTAAGGACATGCGACAGAAAAATTTCGGAAGAGCTTTCTCTCCTGATTACCACAATCAAAAATAAATGTCAATTTTGAAACAAAGTAACGGCCCACAATTTTCTCCAAGTCATCCATCCTCAATCAAAATTCCTTGTACAAACAGAAGTAAAAATTTAGAATGTTAAAATAAGGTAAAAGGTCCTCTGATAATGGGCAGACTTTCTCATGGAATCTCTCCAATATTGAATGAGATTAATAAAATCCAGTTCTCTGTCTGAATTAATGATATAACAGTTTCTGAAACATTCTTACTTTAAGTCTGATCATTTGTCTCCTGAGCATAGAATTTCTACTCCTATTTTCTGCTCCATTCAAATGCCTATGATTCTTTCTTAACACATCCCAAATGCCTGATACTATGGCTGAGCTGTGCACAAACAAAAACATACATTTACTATCTGTCCCTTTATAAGCAAAGTCTTCTGATACCAGTTTTATTCCTTTAAATTCCCATATTTCGCATCTCTCTTAAGCATCATTCATTATATTATGCATCGTCTTATGTTTAAGATCTTTAAGGGCAGGAACTCAACTATACAAGCACTATGTAGTACTTTGCATTCAGTCAGTTCTCAATAAAATCTGTTAAATCAGATAATTTATGAATCAAAAGAGATAAATCAGCAGATACTAACTGGGATGAGCTCTTAATTCCAGAATAATAAGAGTCCATTGCTGTCATCAGATTAGGCTATG
Source organism: Cephalophus harveyi (assembly GCA_006410635.1). Classification (NCBI taxonomy): domain Eukaryota; kingdom Metazoa; phylum Chordata; class Mammalia; order Artiodactyla; family Bovidae; genus Cephalophus; species Cephalophus harveyi. The sequence goes on along the minus strand of SJYT01066764.1, from coordinate 355,504 downwards.
ATACTCCAAAACCTTTGCCTACAGCTCAAAGAATGTTAGAGTTGAAATAGGCTTTAGAGCTCTGCAAATCAATCTATTCATTTTTAGCTGAAAAAACTGAGGGCCAGAGAGTTTAAGTGATTAGCTAAGGATAAAATAAAGAGTGCTAGAACAAAGACTAAAGCTCATGCCTGCTAGAGATAATGGAACAGATAGGTTCATGGGCAGGCTTTAAAAGATAGGCTAACTCCCCCAAAATGTATAGCTGCTAAATTTCACATATGTGCATGTAAACATCTTCTTGGAAAGAGTATTACATTCTAATCAGTGTCAAAAAGAGTTCATAATCAAAACAAAACTGAGAAAAAGATTTCTTTTTGCAGAATCACTGATTGTTATCATCTAGTTAAGTAGTAAAGCTACTGGTCAACAGGTCTGATCATCCTATATTCTTTATCACATCCAAGGCAAAAGCCAACACACATTTTGCCAGTGTAAACAGCTACTGTGCACAGCAATTCAAATACTTCAGGTAAGGTAAGGTAAGGTAAGGTAAAGTCGCTCAGTCGTGTCCGACTCTTTGCGACCCCATGGACTGTAACTTATTAGGCTTCTCCGTCCATGGGATTCTCCAGGCAAGAATACTGGAGTGGATTGCCATTTCCTTCTCCAGGGGATCTTCCCGACCCAGGGATCGAACCTGGGTCTCCTGCATTGGAGGCAGACGCTTTAACCTCTGAGCCACCAGGGAAGCCCAAATACTTCAGGTATCCCTCTTTATTTTCCCCTAAGGATCCTTCAGTGTAGAAGTCCTTCTGCAGTACTAATCAAAACAATCAAATCAAGATTGTGTGCTTAACAGGGGGATGGGGGTGGGAGTTAATGTAAAAGGGAAAAGTTGTATATTTCCTATCTTAAGAAATATTTCAAGGAGGTTATTTGGTATGCATGAAAAAAAAGATTAAATGACAGATGTCAAATAATTTACTATCATTATCATTCTGATTTTAAGAAATCTATTTGTCAAAAAATCTTTCAATAAAATGAATCTATGAGACTGATGATTCAATACAAGTACAAACTTAATGTGACATAAGGTTTCTGTAGATAATGAGCAATACTATTATGCAGACTAGATATTAATGTGCACTGCCTACAAATAGTAGCATTATTATTGCCAAACATATCAGTTCAGTTCAGTTCAGTTGCTCAGTCATGTCCGACTCTTTCCAACCCCATGAATCGTAGCATGCCAGGCCTCCCTGTCTATCACCAACTCCCGGAGTTCACTCAAACTCACGTCCATCGAGTCACTGATGCCATCCAGCCATCTCATCCCTGTCGTCCCCTTCTCCTCCTGCCCCCAATCCCTCCCAGCATCAAAGTCTTTTCCAATGAGTCAACTCTCTGCATGAGGTGGCCGAAGTACTGGAGTTTCAGCTTTAGCATCATTCCTTCCAAAGAAATCCCAGGGCTGATCTCCTTCAGAATGAACTGGTTGGATTTCCTTGCAGTCCAAGGGACTCGCAAGAGTCTTCTCCAACACCACACTTCAAAAGCATCAATTCTTCGGCGATCAGCCTTCTTCACAGTCCAACTCTCACATCCATACATGACCAC
>SJYT01066764.1:299456-345281 GCA_006410635.1 Cephalophus harveyi | reverse complement strand
TCCAGTTGGAATTTATTTTACTATGAACTATTAGGTAAAGATCTAAATCTTTTCCTAATCCCTATGAAATAGTCCAAACATCATTTATTAAATATTATTTCTCTCCTCACAAATTTGAGTTGTCTTCTTAATTATATATTCCTACATACAGCCCAATCATATTCTCAGGTCTATGTCTAATGCCAGATTGTGAATGACTAAAAAAATGGAACTGTGATGATGTAATAATGTATACAATACAACGGAATAAACAGCTAGGCACTTAATAAATACTTTCTGTTAACAAAATTCTCGGTGACTTTTCCTGCTCTGAGATTTCAATATAATAATGAAAAATACATATGTAGTTCTCCCATAGTATATTAGAAGATCCTTGAAAGCAAAATACCTGTCTCATTCATTTTTAGTTTCCACGTTTAATATAGTGTCTGACAAAGAGACTTAGCAAGCATTTGCTGAAATGAACAGAATTATGACAAGACTAAAAAAGAGAGTGCTATGAGAAGAAAGATTTAAATACAAGGAGGTGGAACATTTGTCCAAGTAAATGAAAGAAGTTAAGTGGTGGCGGGAGAATTTTATAAGAGACACAAAACTATAAAGTACAGATTTAATTAATTCTCTATTCACACCAATTACTATGTAAATATTATCGATTTTCAAATAACTCTGCTTTATAGGTTATGTTTAGGTTGTTTCACACTTTTAGTAATGACATAATTCACTCTGGCAAAATGCATTTTAATTCTCATTCCTCACTGATTGATACATACTAATTCTTCAGTCAAAAATTCTCATCTCTAAGACGATCTGAAAATGTTTCACATATAAATGAAAGGTTGTGACCCTAATTTTCAAACTTTGAAACCTCATGACTACATTCAGTGTTGTTAAAGGAAGCTTAATTTTAACTTTGTTAATTAAAATTGTGAATCAATGGCCTGAGGAAACTTTCACTAGACATATGTTAAATCCAGTGAGGCATTATTTAGAGAACATATATAATTCTCATTAGACTGAACTGTGAAAGGATGCTATATAATACTAGCCTCAAAATATAAATTCATCAAGAAAACTTTATTTCAAATACTATCTAAGTATTGAATTCCAAAACAAATGTGAAGAACTCATTGGAAAAAACCCTGATGCTGGGAAAGATTGAGGGCAGGAGTAGAAGGGGACCACAAAGGACAAGATGGTTGGATGGCATCACCAACTCAATGGACATGAGTGTGAGCAAGCCCTGGGAGGTGGTGAAGGAGGAAGCCTGGCATGCTGCAGTCCATGGGGTCGCAAAGAGGTGGACACAACTGAGCAACTGAACAAATCAAAAATTGTGCCTTGGCCTTCTAGCTGAGATGATATGTAATAAAAATTCTCAACCTCCAAGCATGTCTACTGATTCAAGTTCGCAGATAGGGTGTGGTGAGCAATAGAAGGTAACTGAGCAGTCGTGAAGAGATACCCCACAACCAAGGTAAGAGAAACCCAAGTAAGATGGTAGGTGTTGGAAGAGGGCATCAGAGGGCAGACACACTGAAACCATACTCACAGAAAACTAGTCAATCTAATCAAACTAGGACAACCTTGTCTAACTCAATGAAACTAAGCCATGCCCGCGGGAAAACCCAAGATGGGCGGGTCATGGTGGAGAGGTCTGACAGAATGTGGTCCCCTGGAGAAGGGAATGGCAAACCACTTCAGTATTCTTGCCTTCAACCCCATGAACAGCATGAAAAGGCAAAATGATAGGATACTGAAACAGGAACTCCCCAGGTCAGTAGGTGCCCAATATGCTACTGGAGATCAGCGGAGAAATAACTCCAGAAAGAATGGAGGGATGGAGCCAAAGCAAAAACAATACCCAGTTGTGCATGTGACTGGTGATAGAAGCAAGATCCGATGCTGTAAAGAGCAATATTGCATAGGAACCTGGAATGTCAGGTCCATGAATCAAGGCAAATTGGAAGTGGTCAAACAAGAGATGGCAAGAGTGAACGTCAACATTCTAGGAATCAGCGAACTAAAATGGACTGGAATGGGTGAATTTAACTCAGATGACCATTATATCTACTACTGCGGGCAGGAATCCCTCAGAAGAAATGGAGTAGCCATCATGGTCAACAAAAGAGTCCGAAATGCAGTACTTGGATGCAATCTCAAAAACGACAGAATGATCTCTGTTCGTCTCCAAGGCAAACCATTCAATATCACAGTTATCCAAGTCTATGCCCCAACCAGTAATGCTGAAGAAGCTGAAGTTGAACGGTTTTATGAAGACCTACAAGATCTTTTAGAACTAACACCCAAAAAAGATGTCCTTTTCATTATAGGGGACTGGAATGCTAAAGTAGGAAGTCAAGAAACACCTGGAGTAACAGGCAAATTTGGCCTTGGAATGCGGAATGAAGCAGGGCAAAGACTAATAGAGTTTTGCCAAGAAAATGCACTGGTCATAGCAAACACCCTCTTCCAACAACACAAGAGAAGACTCTACACGTGGACATCACCAGATGGTCAACACCGAAATCAGATTGATTATATTCTATGCAGCCAAAGATGGAGAAGCTCTATACAGTCAACAAAAACAAGACCAGGAGCTGACTGTGGCTCAGATCATGAACTCCTTATTGCCAAATTCAGACTCAAATTGAAGAAAGTAGGGAAAACCACTAGACCATTCAGGTATGACCTAAATCAAATCCCTTATGATTATACAGTGGAAGTGAGGAATAGATTTAAGGGCCTAGATCTGATAGATAGAGTGCCTGAAGAACTATGGAATGAGGTTCGTGACATTGTACGGGAGACAGGGATCAAGACCATCCCCATGGAAAAGAAATGCAAAAAAGCAAAATGGCTGTCTGGGGAGGCCTTACAAATAGCTGTGAAAAGAAGAGAGGCGAAAAGCAAAGGAGAAAAGGAAAGATATAAGCACCTGAATGCAGAGTTCCAAAGAATAGCAAGAAGAGATAAGAAAGCCTTCTTCAGTGATCAATGCAAAGAAATAGAGGAAAACAACAGAATGGGAAAGACTAGAGATCTCTTCAAGAAAATTAGAGATACCAAGGGAACATTTCATGCAAGGATGGGCTCGATAAAGGACAGAAATGGTATGGACCTAACAGAAGCAGAAGATATTAAGAAGAGGTGGCAAGAATACACAGAAGAACTGTACAAAAAAGATCTTCACGACCCAGATAATCATGATGATGTGATCACTAATCTAGAGCCAGACATCTTGGAATGTGAAGTCAAGTGGGCCTTAGAAAGCATCACTACGAACAAAGCTAGTGGAGGTGATGGAATTCCAGTTGAGCTGTTTCAAATCCTGAAAGATGATGCTGTGAAAGTGCTGCACTCAATCTGCCAGCAAATTTGGAAAACTCAGCAGTGGCCACAGGACTGGAAAAGGTCAGTTTTCATTCCAATTCCAAAGAAAGGCAATGCAAAAGAATGCTCCAATTACCGCACAATTGCACTCATCTCACATGCTAGTAAAGTAATGCTCAAAATCCTCCAAGCCAGGCTTCAGCAATACGTGAACCGTGAACTCCCTGATGTTCAAGCTGGCTTTAGAAAAGGCAGAGGAACCAGAGATCAAATTGCCAACATCCGCTGGATCATGGAAAAAGCAAGAGAGTTCCAGAAAAACATCTACTTCTGCTTTATCGACTATGCCAAAGCCTTTGACTGTGTGGATCACAATAAACTGTGGAAAATTCTGAAAGAGATGGGAATACCAGACCACCTAACCTGCCTCTTGAGAAATCTGTATGCAGGTCAGGAAGCAACAGTTAGGACTGGACATGGAACAACAGACTGGTTCCAAATAGGAAAAGGAGTGCGTCAAGGCTGTATATTGTCACCCTGCTTATTTAACTTATATGCAGAGTACATCATGAGAAACGCTGGACTGGAAGAAACACAAGCTGGAATCAAGATTGCCGGAAGAAATATCAATAACCTCAGATATGCAGATGACACCACCCTTATGGCATAATGAAGAGGAGCTAAAAAGCCTCTTGATGAAAGTGAAAGAGGAGAGTGAAAAAGTTGGCTTAAAGCTCAACATTCAGAAAACGAAGATCATGGCATTCGGTCCCATCACTTCATGGGAAATAGATGGGGAAACAGTGGAGACAGTGTCAGACTTTATTTTGAGGGGGTTCCAAAATCACTGCAGATGGTGACTGCAGCCATGAAATTAAAAGATGCTTACTCCTTGGAATAAAGTTACGACCAACCTAGATAGCATATTCAAAAGCAGAGATATTACTTTGCCGACTAAGGTCCGTCTAGTCAAGACTATGGTTTTTCCAGTAGTCATGTATGGATGTGAGTCGGACTGTGAAGAAGGCTGAGCGCCGAAGAATTGATGTGTTTGAACAGTGGTGTTGGAGAAGACTCTTGCGAGTCCCTTGGACTGCAAGGAGATCCAACCAGTCCATTCTGAAGGAGATCAGCCCTGGGATTTCTTTGGAAGGAATGATGCTAAAGCTCAAACTCCAGTACTGTGGCCACCTCATGCGAAGAATTGACTCATTGGAAAAGACTCTGATGCTGGGAGGGATTGGGGGTAGGAGGAGAAGGGGACGACAGAGGATGAGATGGCTGGATGGCATCACTGACTCAATGGACATGAGTCTGACTGAACTCCAGGAGTTGGTGATAGACAGGGAGGTCTGGCGTGCTACGATTCATGGGGTCGGAAAGAGTCAGACACGACTGAGCGACTGAACTAAACTGAACATCCACAGAGATAAGTATTATTAGCTCCCTTTTGAAATTAAGACTTGTAATTTTTAAGAAACAAAGGGAAAAATTGGTGCCAACAAGAAGAGGTGTCAGGGTTTGAACACAAGTTTCTCAAATTTCAGAGTTGGACCCTTTCCACTGTAACACATTCACAAATGATCCTGTCACAAGAAATCTATGAGGTCCTAGTTACCTTTGGATTTTGAAACCTACGTGACATCTTCATCTCTCCTACCCACTGAAGGGAGTGATATTAGAAAATAAACACAAATACTAAAAAGGAATAGTGGTTGTATACATGGCCTTTATAAGAACCACATCTGATTCTGAATAAAACTTGGAATTCATTCCACTGTGAGATGTAGCTTATGCCTAGCAGTAAATACTAAGAATATCGTGTTTGACAAAGAACAATGATTTTTGCCCTCAAGTTTAATGAAATAAAAAACATAGTAAGTAAAGCAAAGAAATAAAGATCCTGAAATTTTAAAGCAATGGCAAATATTATAAATGGAGATTTGTGATTTCTCCTTCTTTTGGTGATACCACCAATTCCACTCTACACACATTCACACACATACACACTCCCACTCCCAGAGGTACTCTCTAGAGACAAGTCTTGTTTTCAAGGCCCGGTTTCCTCAAGCACCCCGAGCAATGCTGTGTACTGTTCAACAAACTGTAGCTGTTCAACAAACATTTGCTGAATGAATGGAAACAAATATAGAGAAAGTGGAATTTCTCACTTCCTATTTAGTTCTATCAAAGAGAATGATCTTCAAACTGGAAAAGGTATAATAAACAAAGTTAAGAGCTAACTGAAGGATAAGATAGATGGAGAGAGAATAACAGTATCTGGCTGTCTTACATGAATGATTTCAACTCCTTAATCCTTGACAAATTATAGCACAGAATTTTCTTATGAAGTACAGATATGATCACTGAGTATGCCTGAAGACTGAGACTGGAATATAAATCCTGATTCTCGAAAAGAGTATAGGTTGGAAACCACAGAGAATGGAAAGTTGTATAATTCCTAGCAAACTTTTGTTGTTGTTCAGTCACTAAGTCATGTCCGACTCTTTCCGACCACATGGACTGCAGCATGCCAGTAGCATGCCCTGTCCTCTATCTTCTCTGTATAGTTCTTCTATACAAAGTGTTGTGCCACCTCTTCTTAATCTCTTTGGTTTCTGTTTAGGTCCTTGCCATTTTTTTGTCCTTTATTATGGCCATCTTTGCAAGGAATGTTCCCTTGGTATCTCTAGTTTTCTTGAAAAGATCTCTAGTCTTTCCCATTCTATTGTTTTCCTCTATTTCTTTGCATTATTCACCTAAGAAGCCTTTCTTAACTGCTATTCTCTGACACTCTGTATTCAGTTGAGTGTATCTTTCCATTTCTCCTTTGCATTTCACTTCTCTTCTTTTAAAACACATCTTTTAAAAATCATTATTTAATAAGATGATTTGTGAGCTCTTATAAGTGGAAGCACTGATCACCAAGACTCATGAGTTCATTAAGAGACAACACCAAATTTTAGTTTTCTTTTTTTTATTACAATTATTAACCTGGAATGACTAACCTATAATTCTACTAGAATTATAGACATACCAGAGTTGTTAACAGTAACATCAATACTCATTGAACACTTACTTTGACCAAGAATTGAAGATTATCTCATTTGCCTGCATTGAGTATTAGCTCATCTTGCCTGGTATTCTATAGGCAAGAATACTGGAGTGAGTGGGTTGCCGTTCCCTTCTCCAGGGCAGATACAAACTGCTATAGGTAAAACAGATAAACAACAAAGGCCAGAACTATATTCAATATCTCATAATAACCTATAAATAAAAAGGCTATTATATATGTAAAGACTACACACACACACATACACACACACACACACATAAAACTGAATCGCTTTGTTGTACACCAGAATCTAACCCAACAGTTAAATTACAGACTCAAAGAATGATGGATCCATCTATACAATGGAATACTCTTTAGTCATTTAAAATGCCTCTAAAGACAAATGCTTGACAAAGAAAGTTGTTCACAATATAGTTTAACGAAGTAATCATTATAAAAAGCATGAACAATAGGTTTCATTTTTGGAGAAAAAGAGAAAGTAAGGGAGGGAGAAGGTAAAAGGTGGGAGGAGGTCAGTGAGACTGAAAGAAATGAAAGCGGGAAAGTGAATCTACTGTGAAAGTATTTTTCATTGTAATCCATATTAATAAATGTGTTGTACATCTTACTCCACATAAAAGTACTTAATTAAAACAGATACAAATACTTAACTGAAACATTTTCACAGAATAATACTTACTCTTTCTGTGTAGAAAGCTATAAAATATTTTCTAACTTAAACTACTCTATTTCTTGCTTTAAATGCCAGTTGTAATTAACTTCACAGCTGACTAACAGGTCAAACCCTGCAGTCTGGAAACACACTGATCTAGAGAACACCTGCAAGGATATACAATGAAGTATTAACAGAGCCTATAATAAGTATAATTTGGAATTTCAGTTTTGCCTTTCTATTTTCTAACTTCCTATGAAAAACACATGAGAAATGTAAGAATATTTTATGTAAGAAATAAAAAGCACTATAGATAACTGTAGAGACAATAATTAAGAGCAGTTCATATGAAAAATATCTAGTTACTCTAATGGACTGCTAGCTTTAAAATAAGACAACAAATGTGCATTAGGTGCCAAAAGACTTACCTGTCATTAAAACACATATAAACTCTCTCTCACACACACACAAATACACACGCTATTTAAAACAAGGGAGGCTTATCTATACAGGACTCTACTGTCTTTTGTACATTTAGATCTTTGTGTTCATTTCTGTATACCATGTTTCCACTGCAGAAGAGAAAGAGGAAATGATAGAGTCTATAAGTTATATACCACGAAGAACATCAAAGCAACAAAGCATCTGTAGTCTGATGTCTTTTCAAATATCAAGAGGGCTTTTATTTGAATAATAATCACAGAATAGAATTAAAATTCAATATGTGGAAGTCATGGAAGAGGTAAATCTGGGATTTTAAAGCCAGATTTAATGTGGATTTTAAAGCCTTATATAAAGAGGAATTCTAATACTATTTAACAATGGAATGCACTGCCTTAAGTAGGCACGATATCCCTCAACGATCTGACCCTTTATTACAAAAAAATCAATCTAAAAATTTTTAACACCTATAAAAGAGATCTCTAGTCTTTCCCATTCTATTATTTTCCTCTATTTTTTGCATTGATTGCGGAGGAAGGCTTTCTTATCCCTCCTTGCTATTCTTTGGAACTCTACATTCAAATGGGTATATCTTTCCTTTCCTCCTCAGCTTTTCACTTCGCTTCTTTTCACAGCTATTTGTAAGGCCTCCTCAGACAGCCATTTTGCTTTTTTGCATTTCTTTTTCTTGGGGAAGGTCTTGATCCCTGTCTCCTGTACAATGTCATGAACCTCTGTCCACAGATCATCAGGCACTCTGTCAAAAAAATGGGAAAGACTAGAGATCACTTCAAGGAAATTAGAGATATCAAGGGAACATTTCATGCAAGATGGGCACAATAAAGGACAGAAATGGGACAGACCTAAATGAAGAAGAAGATATTAAGAGGTGGCAAGAATACACAGAAGAACTGTACAAAAAAGATCTTCATGACCAAGATAATCACGATGGTGTGATCACTCACCTAGAGCCAGAGATCCTGGAATGTGAAGTCAAGTGGGTCTTAGGAAACATCACTATGAACAAAGCTAGTGGGGGTGATGGAATTCCAGTTGAGCTATTTCAAATCCTAAAAGATGATCCTGTGCAAGTGCTGCACTCAAAATGCCAGCAATTTTGGAAAACTCAGCAGTGGCCACAGGACTGGAAAAGGTCAGTTTTCATTCCAATCCCAAAGAAAGGCAATGCCAAAGAATGCTCAAACTACTGCACAGTTGCACTCATCTCACACGCTAGTAAAGTAATGCTCAAAATTCTCCAAGCCAGGCTTCAGCAATATGTGAACCCTGAACTTCCAGATGTTCAAGCTGGTTTTAGAAAGGGCAGAGGAACCAGAGATCAAATTGCCAACATCCGCTGGATCGTGGAAAAAGCAAGAGTTCCAAACAACATCTGCTTCTGCTTTATTGACTATGCCAAAGCCTTTGACTGTGTGGATCACAATAAACTGTGGAAAATTCTGACCAGACCACCTGATCTGCCTCTTGAGAAACCTATGTCCAGTTAGAACTGGACATGGAACAACAGACTGGTTTGAAATAGGAAAAGAAGTATGTCAAGGCTGTATACTGTAACCCTGCTAATTTAACTTATATGCAGAGTACATCATGAGAAACGCTGGGCTGGAGAAAGCACAAGCTGGAATCAAGATTTCCAGAAGAAATATCAATAACCTCAGATATGCAGATGACACCACCTTTATGGCAGAAAGTGAAGAGGAACTAAAGAGCCTCTTGATGAAAGTGAGGGAGGAGAGTGATAAGGTTGGCTTAAAGCTCAACATTCAGAAAACGAAGATCATGGCATCTGGTCTCATCACTTCATGAGAAATAGACGGGGAAACAGTGTCAGACTTTATTTTTTGGGGCTCCAAAATCACTGCAGATGGTGACTGCAGCCATGAAATTAAAAGACGCTTACTCCTTAGAAGAAAAGTTATGACCAACCTAGACAGCATATTAAAAAGCAGAGACATTACTTTGTCAACAAAGGTCCGTCTAGTCAAGGCTATGGTTTTTCCAGTAATCATGTATAGATGTGAGAGTTGGACTATAAAGAAAGCTGAGCACAAAAGAAGTGATGCTTTTGAACTGTGGTGTTGGAGAAGACTCTTGAGAGTCCCTTAGACTGCAAGGAGATCCAACCAGTCCATCCTAAAGGAGATCAGTCCTGGGTGTTCACTGGAAGGACTGATGTTGAAGCTGAAACTCTAATACTTTGGCCTCCTGATGAGAAGAGCTGACTCATTTGAAAAGACTCTGATGCTGGGAAAGATTGAGGGCAGGAAGAGAAGGGGACAACAGAGGATGAGATTGTTGGATGGCATCACCGACTCGATGGACATGGGTTTGGGTAAACTCCGGGAGGTGGTGATGGACAGGGATGCCTGGCGTGCTGCGGTTCATGGAGTCGCAAAGAGTCGGACATGACTGAGCAACTGAACTGAACTGATAGGCTTGTAATATATCTAGTTCCCAGATCTCTGTCCCACCCTAGATAGATCTTTTTTGAGTTTTCTCACTGTAGCTACACAAACAGAACTAGCTTCCTTGGGAAGGTAACCAAGTGCCTATCAATGGCAGTGTTCAGACACACGAGGAAAAAACAATTACTGTGGATACTGTTGAATAGAATTTCTAAATCAGAGAGAACAGAAATTGTCAATCAGTACATTTTCTAAAATGAACACACTGGTTTTTATCTTAATGAAGAAAAATCTCCTATACTTATTGAAATGGACATAATTTCATAAGGATACAATTAGGATTTCTAAATGGCAACCCACTCCAGTTCTCTTGCCTGGAAAATCCAATGGATGCAGGGGACTGGTGGGCTGCAGTCCATGGGGTCGTGAAGAGTTGGACACAACTGAGCAACTTCACTTTCACTTTTCACTTTCATGCATGGGAGAAGGAAATGGCAACCCACTCCAGTGTTCTTGCCTAGAGAATCCCCAGGATGGGGGAGCCTGGTGGGCTGCCGTCTGTGGGGTCGCACAGAGTCGGACACGACTGAAGCGACTTAACAGCAGTAGCAGCAGCAAGAGGGAGTTTATAGCATAATACCTAAATAAAAATATTTTGGTTGTGCCAAATGCATTTGTAATTCTGTGGAGGTAATATTTTATGTGCTTATAAGAATATATGTACACTATTTCATTTCCTTCTTTATACCCAGAAGTCTTAACACACATAGTGTTCTGCACTTTTTTCCCTCATGGTGATAAATATTAGAGAGTTTTTCATTTCAGTATTTAAACAGCTTCAACATTTTATATAGCTATATTGTATTCCATTTTATAGCAGTATCATTGTTCATTTTACCAGTCCCTGATAGACAGTTATTCAGGATATTTCTAATCTTTGCTATTATAAACAATGTTGTAACAACTAACCTTATAAACACATCATGTCTCATGTTAGTATGCCTGCAGAAATATATATTCAATACATAGATACAAAAAATACTAAAGGGAATATGTATTGGTAATTTTTATAAATATTAACAAATTGGTCTCCAAATAGCTGACATTTTAGAGTCCCATCCACAGTATATGAGTGTCTCTAAACTTCCTCAGCTTTTACAACACAGCAATGCCAGTGCTTCAATGTTGAAAGTGTTACATTTCAAGATAGAATACACAAGCCATAAACAAAAAATGTTCTAATAGGTCCTACATTTATTAAGCTAAGAGAGTGCAGTGGACAATATACCAAAAGCAGCACTGGGAATTAAGGCTTCACCAAAGTGCTATGAAAGAAATGAGGCAAATTATCACAATAACAATGTAAAGAAGTAGTGTGTTTAATGATGGACAGTCAGCTATCCTGTGTGTGAAACCCAAACTCTCTTAATAAAATCCCTAAAGCCCAAATTCTGTTAACACTGGTCCCGAAGGGAAAATTCTTACATGGGGTCACCTAGGCCTTCAACTACTGTTTCAGTTCAGTGCAGTTCAGTCGCTCAGTCATGTCCGACTCTGCAACACTATGAATTGCAGCACGCCAGGCCTCCCTGTCCATCACCAACTCCCGGAGTTCACTTAGACTCACGTCCATCGAGTCAGTGATGCCACCAGCCATCTCATCCTCGTTCATCCCTTTCTCCTCCTGCCCTCAACCCTCCCAGCATCAGAGTCTTTTCCAATGAGTCAATTCTTCTCAGGAGGTGGCCAAAGTACTGGAGTTTCAGCTTTAGCATCATTCCTTCCAAAGAACACCCAGGGCTGATCTCCTTCAGAATGGACTGCTTGGATCTCCTGGCAGTCCAAGGGACTCTCAAGAGTCTTCTCCAACACCACAGTTCAATAGCATCAATTCTTCGGCGCTCAGCCTTCTTCACAGTCCAACTCACATCCATACATGACCACAGGAAAAACCATAGCCTTGACTAGACGGACCTTAGTCGGCAAAGTAATGTCTCTGCTTTTGAATATACTGTCTAGGTTGGGTCATAACTTTTCTTCCAAGGAGTAAGCGTCTTTCAATTTCATGGCTGCAATCACCATCTGCAGTGATTTTGGAGCCCCAAAAAATAAAGTCTGACACTATTTCCAGGGCTTCCCCATCTATTTGCCATGAAGTGATGGGACCGGATGCCATGATCTTCGTTTTCTGAATGTTGAGCTTTAAGCCAACTTTTTCACTCTCCTCCCTCACTTTCATCAAGAGGCTCTTTAGTTCCTCTTCACTTTCTGCCATAAGGGTGGTGTCATCTGCATATCTGAGGTTATTGATATTTCTCCCAGCAATCTTGATAGGATTCAATTTTCTTATTGGGAGTCCTACTAATTATACTACATACATCATGCTGCTAGGTCACAGTAGACACATTCTAGAAAAACAGGAATACTCTATCCTTCCCTTGCTCTTTTCCTTAACAGCACAAATGAAACACAATTAGTAGCCAGTATGATAAAAATTTAAATGCAATAGGCAACCAGTGAAAGTGACTTGCAAAGTGAAAGTGAAAGTTGGTCAGTCATGTCCGACTCTTAGCAACCTATGGACTATACAGTCCATGGAATTCTCTAGGCCAGAATACTGGAGTGGGTAGCCTTTCCCTTCTCCAGGGGATTTTCCCAACCCAGGGATCGAACCCTGGTCTCCCACATTGCAGGCAGATTCTTTATCAGCTGAGCTAGTAGTGGTCACCTAAATCCATTTTCTCTTGCTTCACAGTAATGGAGATTCAGCTGAATGAGTGGCCAGGAATATACAGACTATACTTCTCAGCATTCCTTGCAGCCATGTGACAAAAGTTCCTATGGAATGTGAAATTTGGGGGCCACTTTCTTAAAAGGAAATTCTTTGCCTTCTACTTCTGCTTAATCCTATTTCTCAAACTAGAATGCAGACATGGCAGTGACCCAGATCTAACCTTGCAGACAAGGACAACTTCCTTCTGGACTACAAAGCAATAAAACACAAAAAACTTGGGACTGGTAACCTTGTGAAACTAACCACTTTGACAGCCTTGACTATCCTACTATTGTCATGTTCTATCTTATTTAAGCCAATGTATATCTTTGTTACAGTAATTTTGTCTCTAAAATACAACACAAACAGACATACACAAACATATGCACACATACAAAGATTAGCTTGTGGAGGTATTAAGAAAAGGTAAAAACTTTTTAAAGTTCAAATAAAAGGAAAAAGATGTGTGTAGGCATCAGGACATAAGACTACAGCTAAGAAATAAAGATAAATACAAAATAATCAACAGAAAGAAAACAAAGAAACCAACCAAAATAGAAGACTAGTATCAGAAAGAGATATCTTCTGTGCTCAGAAAATTTATATAATATTGCAAAGCATTAGAAGGAAAAATGTATTGTACTTCAGATACTTTGTTTTATATGCAAATGATTATTTCTCACAAGCAGAAAAGCTGAGTGATTCAAATATAATTAACAACAGTATTTGGAAATATTTAAATACATTTACATTTACAGTGAATTATAAAACAAATATGGTATCTTAGCTTGTTTAAAATAAGAATTTAGCAGAAAAAACAGTAAAACTCACTCAGTAAACATTGAATATGTGCTAGACAAGACACTTGTGCTGGATTTAGGGATACAAAGGTGAATAAAACAGCTGTCTCTTATACACATCTAGATGTGTATAAGAGACAGCTGAGATTATTTGGAATTCCTTATTTTTTCCCACCAATACATATATCTGCATCCTAATTTCCAAATATGCCTTCTAACTTCTAATGATTACTTTTAAATTTCTTTCTTACTAGACTTTGCATTCTTCAGTCACTTCTTTTTTTCTTTTTAAACAGGCACCTGGGAGAATAAATTTTTAAATCTGACTACAAAAAGAAAAAACAGGAAGATAACATCATTAGTGTATACCATTAAATTTAGCATTGAGAATTTTCACAAAAAGAACTTCAGATACACCAGGTATTCTTCATTCAGTCTAATGGCTTTCTCCCCTTTGAATATGACAGCGATTTCTTAAAATAAGTATATGCAAAACTGTATCAGCTTATCTAATCACCCTTCAACCTGACTCCCAGGCTTCTTGTCAAACTTGCTTTAAACGTCCTTCTCATGTAGTTGCTATTTTTCATTATTCTTTTATCCTTTTCTCTCAGTGTTCCAACATCTTTACTGTTTCCAGCAAACAGAAGGTTTTTTTACATAGTAGGACAAAAGCAGACCGAGCAGAGATAGTTGAGAACCATAAGCAGTCCTGCTGGTTGGTCCCCGCAGGAGATAATGTGCTGTAATGTAGATTTGGCAGACTCTCTGCAGGAGCTCACAGAATCTGCAAATCCCTCTCCATAGAACAAAACTATATTTTCCTGTCTCCTCTGTACAATGGTTTATGTAGCATTCTTCTAAAGGTGATTCACTATGTGCAAGTTATCAGAAGCTAACAATTACTTTTACTTTAAAACTCTGCACATTCCCAGGGCTAATTAAAGTCCAGAAATATATAGACCGTTCACAAGTAGCTTTCTAATATGACAGAACACTGACAATGAAGCAAAAAGGATAAAGGAATTACTATACTTATAAACTAGAGTCTACTAGCACCTCTATGATATCAAACAATTTAAAAGAAAACAAATAAACCTCAATTTTATAGGGCCCTTCCCTACTCTAATTCTGTCATATGAATTGACTTGTTTTAACTAACTTTGTTGTGTTTTAATACTTTTTCTAAGTGGTCTCTTCACCTTTCATTACTTTTATTTGAAGTCTAACGAGAGCTGCATGCATGCAAGCTAAGTCGCTTCAGTTGTGTCCAACTCTTTGCAACCCTATGGACCATAGCCCACCAGACTCCTCTCCCCACGGGATTCTCCAGGCAAGAATACTGGAGTGGGTTGCCATGCCCTCCTCCATGGGATCTTCCACAGTCAAGTATCAAACCCACATCTCATATCTCCTGCATTGGCAGGCGGGTTCTTTACCACTAGCACCACCTGGGAAGCCCTGCTGCTGCTGCTGCTGCTGCTAAGTCACTTCAGTCGTGTCTGATTCTGGGTGATCCCATAGACGGCAGCCCACCAGGCTCCCCCGTCCCTGGGATTCTCCAGGCAAGAACACTGGAGTGGGTTGCCATTTCCTTCTCCAATGCATGTGAGAAGTGAAAGTGAAGTCGCTCAGTCATGTCTGACTCTTAGCGACCTCATGGACAAACTGTGTCCTACCAGGCTCCTCCACCCATGGGATTTTCCAGGCAAGAGTACTGTTACCTCCTAATTCAAAGAAGCATATACAGACACCTCTCCACCAACTGACTTAATTCTCTAAACTATTTCAGACTTGCCAATTCTTAATCAGATCTACCTTTAATTTTCAGAGCACCAGCCATTTTAGAGATTTTTACAATACTGACAATTTTTCCATATCATCTTAGCAATTTTTCATTGGTTTTCATAGTACTTCCATATTTTTTTGTCCCCTAAAAAATATTCTTTTAAGTCTATGGTATTCTCAATATATTTGTTAAATATTTTAATAACTGTTCCATAATTAAAATAACCCTCCAAATCATACAGACAGGAAATTTTCCTTCTGATTTCAATAGATGTGTGAAAACAAAACAGTTACATATTCTGATTTGACTTCCATTTAGAAAGATAGTGCTGTCTTTTTGTTGAGTTCTGAAGAATTTTCCACCAGCAGAAACAAAAAGCTCTAATAACAATCATTCGTTTATGGGAAAAAGAAACAACATTTAAAAAGAAATATTTAAAAACAAAAATCAGAGTTCTATAGGCTAACATATTTTTATATATTTCTAGGCTTTCTAAATATTCTGCAATGGCTCTGTAATATTTTGATCACTAGAGAAATCTTATAAAAATAAAATGTTTTTTAAAGAAAATATTCTCTGAAAGTCAATTTAAAACAAATGTAACAAATCATAATGATACTCTATGTTTAAATAGTTGTACTGTTGACACTACACTTGAACAATATGGGTTTAAACTATGTGGGTCTAGCTATACCTGGGTTATTTTCAATAAATATGTACCACAGAACTACACAGTACTCGGTTGGTTGGATCCACGGAAGTGGTATCATAACATGAAAGGCCAACTGTAAAGTTAAAAGTGGAATTTCAACTGAGTAGGGCAGGGATGAGGAGAAGGGATATGTGCCCCTAATCCTCAAATTATTCTAGGCTCACCTGTACTTTGCTCTCAGAAAATAACACAGTAAGTAAACAAGTCTTACATATGTGATCTATGTCACTTGGCTATTTTTATCCAAACTCCTTCAAATAGGAATAAATGTTAAATGTTTCCATTTTTCCCACACTGCTTTTATACATGAGCAAAGAAGCCAACCAAACACAAACTGATCTTTGAATTAGTTCTCTTCCTGATCCAAGAGGAAAACACATTTAGGGCTTACATGATATGGAGAAAAAAAATCAAAACTAGTTTTTTGTATGCTTTATTCTATATGTTTGATTCCAGATGCTCTGACTCTTAATGCACTCTAGCGTATCCTCTTATTATGGACAATTATTTATGGATATTATCAGTGGAGGGAAAAGGAATATTATTTGGGGTTTGGTTTTTTTTTTCATTTTGCTTTAGCAGCATTAGTTTATGTTCCTATAAAGTCAGATCATCTGGAAAGCAGTTTTCCTTTTTTTTTAGTCCTAGTAATGCTGCTGGTATCCCACTAACATGTTAAGGCAACTTTCCAAAAAAAATTAAATAATTTTTTCACATCATTTCATAATTACAGAGCACATATGATATAACATGCAGGTGGTGTTGGAAACATGAACAAAAGGCAAGACTGCTGTCATTAGGAGCTCTACTGCCACTTTGTAAAGCTTCAGTCGAACCCCATTTCAAAGGCTGTATCCAAGGGAAGAAACAGTCTTTGAAGCTTAGAGTGGTATACTTCACTTGAGGCACCTAAAGCACTTTAACAATCAGCATTTTTAAGTTCCCATCTTAAGGGTAAAACACTCAGTGGTTCCATAACTGGGGTAAGAGTACCAAATGAATCCAGTGCAGACCAAAGAATTCCAAGCAAGCATCCTTCCAAGTCACTGTCCGCTGCACGTTCTTCCCACGTAAACCTTATTCAACTCTGACCTGAGAAAGCCAACTGAAGGAACAATCTTCATTTTCCCAACTTCCCCAGCATCCTCAAATCTGCCATCTCCTCCACTTTAAAACACACCTGTCCCTTATCACCTCTCTCATCCCAGACTTCTAGACCCAAATATCATCCAGTGGTTCTATTACAAGAGGCCTCATCTGGGCATTTTCTCCCTATACAGCACTATAGATTCTGGAGGAGCATCTCCTACACTTTTCGGACTTCACATACCCATAAAGCTAAAAAACAAAGCAGAACAAAACAAAAATATACATATATGAGAGGAATGATATAGGGTTATCAATTTTTTATCAATAATGTTATTAGAAAGAGTAGGCCAGATATGACTACATAATAAACAAGAGTGGAAAAACTCACTGCATCATTAACCCTTATTTTCTCATTTTGGGAAAGACCAGTGGAAATTTCCTAAAAGCCAGGGAAAAATATTCTTCTGAACCATCCCTCCTTCCAACCCTTCTCCCCTCACTCTCTTATTTGTTTCCTCAGGTCTTCCTCTGCCCTGGAAAAATAGTCACTTGGTATTCTTTTAGCCCCCTAAAAAAATCAGGGAGGCTTGAAGAAAATACTAAGTAAATTAAGAAGCAATCCTGAGTCTTTTAGTAGCTCCATTACTTAAAAAAAAATAAAGAATAAAAGTGTACTGAGAATGCAAATGCACATTTTAATGAAAAATAGTAAGGCCACTACTTACTACAAGGGGTGTTTGTGTGTGTGTTGTGTGTGTTTTAAACTCCAATATATGAATTTGGATAGTGGGAAAGACCTGGATTGTAAGCCAGAACATGAATTTCTAGTCCCAGGTTGATCTCATCTGAGACAGACCAATGTGAATCTAAGCAAGTCATTTACTACTTCTTTATAAATAAAAGGGCTTCCCTGGTGGCTCAGAGGTTAAAGCATTTGCCTGCAAGGCAGGAGACCTGGGCTCAATCCCTGGGTCAGGAAGATCCCCTGGAGAAGGAAATGGCAACCCACTCCACTATTCTTGCCTGGAAAATCCCATGGATGGAGGAGCCTGGTAGGTTACAGTCCACGGGATCGCAAAGAGTCGGACACAACTGAGTGACTTCACTTCACTTCACTTATAAATAAAAAGGGCTAAACTAGATGATCTCTTAAAGTAACTACATCTCTAAGAATAGGAATAAGCTTTCTAGAGAACACAACTAAATAAATGCAAGACAGTGTTAATTTTTATATTCCAACAATTGTGCTTATTTATTACTCCTACTTTAATCAGTCATATATTTCCAAAAAGGATAAGATATGGCTTTTAATGAAGGACACATAGACTGTTATAACAAAAAGCTGATATTCTAAAAAACTTTTTTTTCAAGTTTACCAACCTGATTTTTCACACTCAACACGTTCAATATCAGAACAAGAAACAAAGAGTGAGCTGAAATAGAGTAGCAAAATAAACTTTTGAAAAAGCAAACCCTAAATATATGTAATAAGCTACTGCTATCTAATATGAGCATCAAACCATCATCTCTCTTGTCTATGTAATAAAATATAAATCAGAGTCTCAGATAAAAACTTAGTTTTGTGAATTAAAAAAAAAAAACACAAGCTAAAATAATATCTCACCACGTACCCTAAATATATGTAATAAGCTACTGCTATCTAATATGAGCATCAAACCATCATCTCTCTTGTCTATGTAATAAAATATAAATCAGAGTCTCAGATAAAAACTTAGTTTTGTGAATTAAAAAAAAAAAACACAAGCTAAAATAATATCTCACCACGTAATGACTGTTTTATTTTCTCATTCCACCAAGGACATAAAACCTCTGTGAAAGGCATATCAGGGTATTCTTTTTTTTTTCTCAGCAAATAATAGTTCTCAGTGTTTACTGAATTTAACTAAACTGAACTGAATTCTAAGCCTAAATGGCCTACAGTTATCTGTTATCACTAAAAAACCCCTGATTTCCCATATCTGTCCACCATCTGTTTCAGATCACATATTCATATTTACTTCGGGGAAATACATGGCCAACCTGAAATAATTGTTCTGTTTTTCTACTTTTCCCCATGCCATCCCTACCATGCAGTGTAACTTGCCATTAAGTGTCTGCAGAAGTTGAGCATGGGCCCAGCTGATGGCAATTCCTGAGACCTACATGTGACTCATTTATAAAGTTCAGCTCCAATTTGGTTTTAACCCTCCTCATTCCTATTTAGGTCTACCTGCTTAATACAACTCTTGAACATCTATTTTTATTCTTAAGCATCTTGCTTCTTTACTTACAAAGTTCCTCTATCTACTCACATCAAGTATCTTTGGGGACTATCAAAACAGACTTTCCTTGTACGACCCTAGGAGTCTTCGTCCTTCTCATTTCTGCCCTACTCACCAACCCACCCAACCATAGCCTCCCAAACACACACATATCCTCCTTTGTCATCTTAATAAGGGGCAAAACCTGGCCCTTTATGGCTACTCCCAGACAGTTTCAGGGCTTCCCTTGTGGCTCAGCTGGTAAAGAATCCGTGGGTAATGTGGAAGACCTGGGTTCGATCCCTGGATTGGGAAGAGCCACTGGAGAAGGGAAAGGCCACCCACTCCAGTATTCTGGCCCAGAGAATTCTGTGGACTGTATAGTCCATGGGGTCTCAAAGAGTGGGACACAACTGAGAGACTTTCACTTTCACTTTTCAGCTTCAGGTCAAGAAATCCTCACTTATTAACGTCTATTTTCTTCTCAGTCTATCAGCTTTGCTTAATCAGTAAAAGGCAGTGAAGTGATAAGATGAAGCTCTATCTTCAATGCCTAAACACACCTGGCTAGGCAACCTCTATGTGTCTAGCAAGGCCCAGGATAGAGGATACTTACCAGTTTATAATCTATTTGGGGAAGAACATCTTCACATGGTGGATGGTGCTGAAACTTGAGAGTAGCTTTGATTTGGGCTGCTATGATATAGCAGATTATAGGATACTTAGCTTTTGTCATGAAGATAAATTCATTTAATAAGTTTAATAAGCACACTCTGAAAAGTGAAAGTGTAGTCACTCAGTCATGCATGTTAGACTCTTTGCAACCCCATGGACTGTAGCTCACCAGGCTTCTTTATCCATGGAATTCTCCAGGCAAGAATACTGGAATGGGTAGCCATTCCCTTCTCCAGGGGATCTTTCTGACTCAGGAATCAAACCCAGGCAAAATCACACTGCAGGCCAATTCTTTACCATCTGAACCAAAAGCAGATAGCACATTCTGGGCACTATAATGATAGATAAGGAAGGAGGTAAATAATAAAAAGACACTGTTTTTGTCCATGTGGCAAGCAAAGCATGATGGGGGTGGTAGATAAAGATATACTGAAACTGGTGTCAATACTTAATATTCATAGCAGCATTATTTACATATAACAGCCAGGACATGGGCGCAATCTAGATGTCCATGGACAGATGAATGGATAAAGAAGTTGTGGTACATATACACAATGGAATATTACTCAGCCATAAAAAAGAACTAATTTAAGTCAGTTCTAGTGAGGTAGATGAACCTAGAGCCTATTATACATAGTGAAGGAAGTCAGAAAGAGAAAAACAAATATCAAAGAGTACTGATGAACCTATTTGGAGGGCAGGAATAGAGATGCAGACATAGAGAACAGACTTGTAGACACAGTGGGGAGGGAGAGGATGGTATAAATTGAGAGATCAGACTGAAACATATACATTCAGTTCAGTACCATATGTAAAATAGCCAGTGGGAATTTGTTGTATGATACAGGGAGCTCAACCTGGTGCTCTGTGACAACCTAAAAGGGTGGGATGGGGTGAGAAATGGGAGGGAGGTGACATACGTATAACTATGGCTTATTCATGCTGATGTATCGCAGAAACCAACACAGCATTGTAAAGCAATTATCCTCCAAGGAAAAATAATTTTTTTTTTTAAATACTTAAAAAAAAGAAAATGGTGCTAATAAAGGCAGCCATATACACAAGGAATACAGGACCACAGTAGAGGGAGAACGACTGGCTCTGGAGGAAACAGGTGCGGATGTTTACAAAAAGAGATATCACTAGATAGATATGTAAGCACCTGTCATTTAGAGAAAGGAGAAAGGTATTCCAGGCAGAGTGTCCATATGTGTGCAAAGATGAGAGCACAGAAGGATTACTTTTTTTTTTAATTTTATTTTTACTTTATTTTACTTTACAATACCGTATTGGTTTTGCCATACATTGACATGAATCCACCATGGGTGTATACGAGCTCCCAAACCTGAATCCCCCTCCCACCTCCCACCCCATATCATCTCTCTGGATCATCCCCGTGCACCAGCCCCAAGCATCCTGTATCCTGTATCGAACACAGGCTGGTGCTTCGTTCTTACATGATAGTATACAGGTTTCAATGCTACCCTCCCAAATCATCCCACCCTCTCCCTCTCCCACAGAGTCCAAAAGTCCATTCTATACATCTGTGTCTCTTTTGCTGTCTCGCATACAGGGTCATCATTGCCATCTTTCTAAATTCCATATATATGTGTCAGTATACTGTATTGGTGTTTTTCTTTCTGGCTTACTTCACTCTGTATAATAGGTTCCAGTTTCATCCATCTCATTAGAACTGATTCAAATGAATTCTTTTTAATTAGAAGGATTACTTATATCACAAAGTATATTTGGGATAACGGACAGGACATGAGGATGGAGTCTTTAATGGAGCCCAGATTGTACCAGGCTTAGTTCACTAGGATAAAAAGTTTAGCTTCATCCCAAAGGCAACTGGAATCAAGACTGCTGGGAGAAATATCAATAACCTCAGATATGTAGATGACATCACCCTTACTGCAGAAAGTGAAGAGGAACTAAATAACCTATTGATGAAGTGAAAAAGGAGAGTGAAAAAGCTGGCTTAAATCTCAACATTCAAAAAACAAAGATCATGGCACCCAGTCCCATCACTTCATGGCAAATAACAGAAACAGTAACAGACTTTATTTCCCTGGGCTCCAAAATCACTGCAGATGGTGACTGCTGCCACGAAATTAAAAGACACTTGCTCCTTGGAAGAAAAGTTATGACCAACCTAGACTGCATATTTAAAAGCAGAGATATTACTTTGTCAACAAAGGTCCATCTAGTCAAAGCTATGGTTTTTCCAGTGGTCATGTATGGATGTGAGAGTTGGACTATAAAGAAAGATGATCACTGAAAAATTGATGCTTTTGAACTGTGGTGCTGGAGAAGACTCTTAAGCGTCCCTTGGACAGCAAGGAGATCCAACGAGTCCATCCTAAAGGAAATCAGTCCTGAATATTCACTGAAGGACTGACGCTGAATCTGAAACTCCAGTACTTTGGCCATCTGATGCAAAGAACTGACTCATCTGAAAAGACCCTGATGCTGGGAAAGACTGAAGGCAGGAGGAGAAGGGGGCGACAGAAGACAAGATGGCTGTATGGCATCACCGACTCAATGGAGATGAGTTTGAGTGAACTCCAGGAGTTGGTGATGGACAGGGAAGCCTGGTGTGCTGCAGCCCATGGGGTAGCAAAGAGTTGGACACGACTGAGTGACTGAACTGAACTGATAAGGACTACAAACAGATCCAACTAGTCCATCCTAAAGGAAATCAGTCCTGAATATTCACTGAGGGACTGATGCTAAAGATGAAACTCTAATACTTTCATCTGATGCAAAGAACTGACTCACTGAAAAAGACCCTGATGTTGGGAAAGATTGAAGGCAGGAGGAAGAGGAGACAACAGAGGATGAGATGGTTGGATGGCATCACCAACTCAATGGACATGAGTCTGAGTAAGCTCCGGGAGTTGGTAATGGACAAGGAAGCCTGGCGTGCTGCAATCCATGGGGTCACAAAGAGTAGGACATGACTGAGTGACTGAACAGAACTGACTGATAAGAGGGATCTTTGTGGTGATAATTAGTTCTATATCTTGATTGTGGTGTTAACTGCATGAGTCTACATATGAGACAAAATGATAGAACTATATACACAAGCTGTACCAATGTCCACTTTCTGGTTTTCACCAGGAAACCAAGGGTCTCTAATGGGGGTTAATTAGATGACTGGGTTATCTTTGGGAAAATTCTTAGAAGAGGGATAACTCTGTGACCCCATGGACTGCAGCACACCAGGCCTTGGAAGGCTGCAGTCCACTGAGTCACAAAGAGTTGTACACAACTGAGCGACCGAACTGAACTAATTGGAGCCTTCCAACACAGCTCAGGGTACCCCAGCTGGAGAATCATCATTTAATTTTACAGCTCTAAGGTGGTGATTTACAGATCATTTAGTCTGGCCTATTCTGGGGTAGACAGGAGACCCTTGGTAATTAGGTTATCTTTGGGAAAATTCTTAGAAGAGAGGTAACTGCTAACCTTCTATGATTTCAGCTGTGATCTGCTAGAAAAAGGCTTATCCTAGGAGCCATCTACCTCTTGTAGACAGAGCCTCCCTGGGAAATATCACTCACATACTACCTCATCTCAACAAGAAGCAGTAAAGACTTAAGGCATTTTCACAAACACACACACACAAGAATAGGCTTCCTGCATAATTAGCAGCTCTTTTGCTTGAAAATACCTGCTTTTCAAAGTTTTCTGGGAATTTAGCAAGATTAAGTTTAGGAAAAGGGTCAAAGACTACAAGTCATTCCCAATCAGATTCACATTACTAAAGGTCAGGTAAAGGATGCTATTATCACATAAATGTAATTTAAAAATCAAACTGACTTCTATAACCAGCAATTAAAAAAAAAAAAGTGGTACAGTGCACCACCAACCAGAAGGTGTTTACTTTGGTTTGAGCATTCTCTGAGAGTTCTGAAGCCTAGCAGGGAACACATTTTCAGGTTTGGTTCAGAAAAGCTGAATGGCCCCCTCTGGAAGCTGACTATGCTGTGAGTGCTTCTTAGAACTAGGAGATACCCCAAGATGTCAAATCACTGAGTAGTCTGTTAAGCTGAAAATAAACAAAAATTTTACATCATTACTATTTACAGAAAGAGTACAATTTGTTTAAAAGTGTTTCTGCTTTGTGTTTGATTCTTTCTTCAGTAAGTGTAAAAAGATAAGGAGACTCAAAATATATTTAGGAATATATTGAGATCATTTTATCACCAATGATAATTGGACTCAATACACAAAAGTAAGAGAGCACAGGCTATGCAGAGTTATAAACTTACCAATAGATAAGGCTAGACCAACATAATAAAGCCCCAAACTGAAGAAGTTCATGAATAATTTTCTATGCGAAAGCTGTAAATAAGCAAAAACCCATTTGTAATATAGAAAGCATTCATATATGATGTACAAAATGGAAAAGTTAAAGAGTATAGAATTTTCATTATCTGTTTTTAAAGGATTCATAACTTTTTCTAAAGTTTTTCATGACTGAACATACACAACATAAAATATCTGTAATAAATTCCTAGCCAAACTTTGGTAATTAATACTGAGAGCAAATTCCCATTATGAGTAAAACCCAATATTTAAAAAATTGAAACCACATTTATAAGCAAGTAGTTGGGGAAAATTATGCTGAGCTGAAGATACAAGGTTTCTATGAAAGATAAATCATCTTTCTTATCTGAACTACTCAGATCAAAATGTCAAAACAATTAAATTACAATTTTGTCTAACATCAATATCCCACGCAACAATGCAAAACAGACAATTATATCGAGCATACTATTTACTTTTAACTGGCAAACAAATTGAGCAATGAATCAAATGTTGCTAAAGAAAACATGAGGCACACTGCCAGATCAGAGAGGTCAAGGAATTTATCAAGATTCACTTTCTATACAACTGTATGTTTTTGGCTAAGGGAGTCATCCATTCTCTTCTACAAATATGAAAATACACTAACATAGAATAGATAATTTAACTGGTTCCACATCAGATGTGGGGCTTCACAGTGGTGACAAATGGTGCAGTGGTAAAGAATCTATCTGCCAATGCAGGAGACACAGGAGATCTGAATTCGATTCCTAGGTAGTGAAGATGTCCTAGAGTAGGAAATGGCAACCCACTCAAGTATTCTTGTCTGGAAAATTCCATGGACAGAGGAGCCTGGTCGGCTATAGTTCATGGGGTCACAGCACAGCTGAGCATCTGAGCATGGCTGCATGCACATCGAATGTGACTAGAAATCACACATAAGTGAATCACATTGATTTTATAGTTTTATGTGGGTGCTTCTATTTTTGTGTATACATATCTGTGTATATGTGTTTGCATAGGTGGAAAGAAAAGAAAAGGAGAGCTTAAATTTTTATCTTTACAGAGCCTAGTTCTTCCACATTGCTATCGTATCTATTTCTTTGAATATGCAATGTAAAAAGTTACACCATTATATTTTTGTGCTGTTAAGAAGCCCTCAAATGATCTTAAATTACCCGCTCATTTTTCACTTAAAACAAATCAAAGGCCAGGGAAGACAAGGACATAAAATAAAGCTGGGAACAGAACTGGGTCTGGAACTCTGCGCCCCTGACTCCTATTCTTTTGTACCAATCAAGTCATATACTAAAAGCATGGACTCCTGAAAACTGGTAAATATTGTCAGAAGAAACAATTATAGGCTCCTGTTGGTATATCACTTTATATTTACTTGCTTTTTAAGGAAAGTGTTCTGCTTTCAGAAATCTACTAAGGCTTCATGAGAAAATGATGATGTACTAGAATTTTCTAACCAGGCATATTTGGATTACACACACCATTCAACCTTAAAGTCCATTCAGGATTAGTCAGTGTCTTAAAGCCTTTACATCTATAATCATAATACAGAATTTTACCTAAGTGCAAATCATTGATTTATTTTCATTCTTTAATTGGCTAAAATTTTTCATATATATTTTTCTATGTATCTAAAAGAAATGCAGCATTATAATTAAGGATATGGATGCTGTAACAGGACGGCTTGGCTCCACTGTAAACCACTATGTAACCTTGGGCAAGTGAACCTACCCACCTTAGGCCTTCGTTTCATTTGTAGAAATGACAGAACCCACCTCATAGGGATTTGGGGATGATTAAATGAATAAATACAAACCAAACAACAGTACTGGCTCTTAGTAAATACTAAAAAAGTAATAGCTATTATTACTAATTTTTACTCAGCTAATAGAGTAACATACTGGAGCTAAAGTAGTATCAGAGATCATGTAGAACAGGAATCAGCAAGCATTTTCTAAAGGCCCACAAAGTAAATATTTTAGGTTTCTTCAGTCATACCATCTCTGCCTCAACCACAAAACTCCATAACCTATGACAAATGCAGGCACAGACAATAAACTGGTGGATATAGTTGCATTCCAATAAGACTTTACTATTCATGAAAACAGGGAGAAGGCTGTCTTTGACTCAAGGGTCAGCGTTTGCAGCCTCCTGATGTAGAATAACAGCCACACTCTACTGAGAAAGTGAAAAGCAGACAGGTCAATTAAGCAACAGAAAATCAGTTTAGCAAGCCACTGGCAGGTATAGAACTAGAAGCAAGAACTCTACAGTTTACTCAGTTCAGTGTTTTTTCTACCTATCCACATAAGAGAACCTCCCGGAAATCGCTCTATCCCAATCTACAAACAGAAGCTTACTCTCACACAACATACAAGATTGGCAGAAAATGGACAGATTTTGAAAACTGATGAGTACGCTGGAGTTCATTATTCTATTCTGAGTGTCCAATAATTTCCACAGTGAATTTTTTAAAAACAACGCACTCAGTTCTCTTCATACGGCATTTATCAATTCTCTCCAAATATTTGTATACGTTCTTTTCTTCCTCACTAGAAATTTTAATTTGAAGGCAGGGATCATGTCATTTGCATCTTGGTATCACTATCTTTTACCAAGACCTCACACAGAACCCTATTTTATAATTCAGTTCAGTTCAGTCACTCAGTCGTGTCCAACTCTTTGTGACCCCATGAATCACAGCACACCAGGCCTCCCTGTCCACCACCATCTCCCGGAGTTCACTCAGACTCACGTCCATCGAGTCCGTGATGCCATCCAGCCATCTCATCCTCTGTCGTCCTCTTTTCCTCTTGCCCCCAATCCCTCCCAGCATCAGAGTCTTTTCCGATGAGTCAACTCTTTGCATGAGGTGGCCAAAGTACTGGAGTTTCAGCTTCAGCATCATTCCATGCAAAGAACACCCAGGGCTGCTGATCTCCTTTAGAATGGACTGTTTGGATCTCCTTTCAGTCCAAGGGACTCTCAAGAGTCTTCTCCAACACCACAGTTCAAAAGCATCAATTCTTTAGTGCTCAGCTTTCTTCACAGTCCAACTCTCACATCCATACATGACCACTGGAAAAACCATACCCTTGACTAGACGGACCTTTGTTGGCAAAGTAATGTCTCTGCTTTTTAATATGCTTTAATAAATAAATAATCCCTAAATAACTGAAGGAAAGCCATCTCAAACAAGGTACTATTTCTAACTGCAAAATTCTCTCCATCTTGTCCAATAGCTCAGTATCCATGAGCAATGCTATCAAAATGCTCTTTCCTTACATTCAGTATGTTGCCAATCCATTTTCAAAATTCAACTGAAATCTATTTCTAGCAAACATCTCTTTCTGTGTCTCATACCACCTCTCCATAAGGTGATTAATCACCAGCAACAACATTGCTCTCTATTAGATCACACGTTGTACTTAAAAAGTAAACTGTTTAATATGATAGTAATATTCTTAGAACATTATTGCTGTTAGCCAGCAGCACTGGAGGTTAAGATTCAGTATTTTTACTCTCATCATAGTCTTCCTCAGATTTCATGATATAATCTTGCGTATCTTATTTCTTCCTTCACCTCTACCATTTTATAATCTCAACTTCCTTTCCAAGGCTTCTCCCAAGCAGAACTCAAGGTAGAAATTCTCCCTTTTCTTTCTTCAACAAAACACAACAAAGTTCTTTGCTTTGAGAATTTCTTAGAATCTCAAAGTATTTTCTCATCAAAAACTTGGTCATTTCCCTGACAAAATGCAGAAAAATAGATAATGTTTCCTACAAATTTCTTATGCACTGTCTGCCACTCATCACAATAAGAAGAAAAGGAATCCAACAAGAAAATCTACCCCCCAACACACACACACAAACCTGCATCTGTGTCCACAGTTTTCCTTCTCTCTTCGTGTGTGTGCTCAGTGGTGTTCAACTCTGTAACCCCATGGACTGTACCCCACCAGGTTCTTCTGTCCATGGAATTTTCCAGGCAAGAATGCTGGCACAGGATGCATTTCCTACTCTAGGGGATCTTCCTGACCCAGGGATCAAACTCATGTCTCTTGAGCCTCCTGCACTGGCAGGCCGATTCTTTACTATTGTGCCACCTGGGAAGTCCTTTCCTTCTCTCTTATCACTATAGGTTCAGTTCAGTTCAGTCGCTCAGTCGTGTCCAACTCTTTGAGACCCCATGAATCACAGCACGCCAGGCCTCCCTGTCCATTACCAACTCTGGAGTTCACTCAGACTCGCGTCCATCAAGTCAGTGATGCCATCCAGCCATCTCATCCTCTGGATAGCCCATAATCCTAGAAACAGATAACCTCTTCTGTTCCAGCCTCTCAAATATACTTAAGAATACTGCTCCCCTCTCTCTCCTGCATCAACAATTTTCCATCTTTATTGGCTACTTCTCTTAAGCATAACAATATATTAATACTATTGTTCTGCACATCTTTAAAACTCTTTATATCACATAGCCCTCCAACTAATGATCCATTTCTCTTCCTTCCTTTTCAATAAAAATCTTCAAGGGATATATACCATCACTCTCTTTAACATCTCTTCTTCTACTCCTTTGTCAAACATTCCAAACAAGCCTCACCACCTATCACTCCATGGAAACTGGTATCATCAAGGTCATCAATGATTTCCTTTGCTAAATCAATTCTCAATCCTCATCTTTGACAGTCCCCCTACTTCTTCAAACACTTCCTTCATTTGGCTTCTAAATACTCTCCATGATCCGATACTCTCCTGCTCTTGCTCTTACCTAGTATGGAACTCTTTTTCAGACTCTTCTGCTGGTAGCTCCTCATCTCCTACTGTTGGAGGCCTCCAAGACTCCATCCCTGGTCCTTTCCAGTTTTCTAATCTCATATATTTTTGATGAAGTTACTCTATCTCTTTGCTTTTAAAATCAGTTGAATAATCAACAATCCTAAATTGTTGGGTTTAGGATTTAGGATTGGATGTAGGATGCTGAAGAATCCTAAATGCATATTGTTAGTCTGTTCTTAGGGCTTCCCTGGTGGTTCAGACGGTAAGGAATCTGCCCACAATGCAAGAAACCCAAGTTCAATCCCTGGGTTGGGAAGATATCCTGGAGAAGGGAATGGCTACCCATCCTAGTATTCTTCAGACTGCATGCTTGATATCCCCACTTGGATATTTAAAATGTATCTAACCCTTAACAAGTCCAATTCCAAATTATTAATCTTCACCATCATGTCTTTCTCCTGCTATCTTCCCCATGTCAGTAAATGGAAGTTTTATATTTTTGGTGACTTAGGTGATTAAGTTCTCCCTAATTTCTTTTGCTGGCACACTCCATATCTAATCTGTCAGCAAATCCTGTGTAATATACTATCAAAGTGCATCTAGAATATGAACTTTTCACCATCACTTTTCATACCACCCTAGTCTAAGCCAACATCTTCATCACATGGATTATCATAATTGCCCAACTGATATCCTGACTTCTGCCCTTGCTTTCCTTTAATCTGTCCTCAACAGAATAACAAGCGTAATGAAATTAAACAGTTCTCTTAATACTGATCAAAACACTCCAAAGGCTTCCCATACCACTTCAGGGAAAAGACAAAGTCATTATAATAGCTGACTAGTACTACCCATCCTCTAATTTTAAGACCGCATTTCCCACTGTCCTCCTTTCTCTATGCCACTCCACCATGCTGGCTTCTTTGCTGAGACCTGAACACACCAAGATGCTGGACCTCTGCATTTTTCACTCTCTATGCCTGAAAAACTCATGCCCCAAATATCATATGGTTCACTCCTTCATCTGCTTCAAGTTCTACTGAAATGTCTCTTACTCCAGGAGCCTTCCCTTGGGCTATTTTAAACGCTGTTTTAAACTGCTAAACACATGCACACACACCTTTCCTTGCTTTAGGTTTTCCATAGCACTTTGTACAGGTATACCTCGTTTTATTGTCCCTCCTTTATTGCACTTCACAGGGAGTGCATTTTTTAAAAAATTGAAGGTTTGCAGCAACCCTGCGTTGTCAGATAATGTTTAGCATTTTTTAGCAATAGGGCACTTTTTAAAGTACATACTTTTTAAAGATATAGTGCTACTGCACACTTACTAGACTACTGCATAGCATTACATAACTTTTATATGCACTGGAAAACAAAAAATTTTCTGTGATTCCTTCATTGCAATATTCTCTTCATTGTGATGGTCTGGAATTAAACCTGCAGCATCTCCAAGGAACTCCTATACAGTATCATATTTTTCTGTGTATTATACATAATGTTTCCCTCCACAAGAATGTATATTCCAAGAAAACAGTACTTTATTCCACTGCCAAAAACAATGCTGGGCATATAATAAACTTTTGTTGATTAAATGAATAAACAAATTGTGCTCTCTCTGTGAATCTGATGCTGCTTTTTGTAAGCTATAATTTTATCATTTCACTCTTGTTGGTCCTATAGTAGTATACAAAACTCTTTGTGTGGTACCAGGAGGTCTTTAGATCACCCTTGTGAAGAGGAATTACTTCTACATTCCCCAGAAGTCCTGAGATTAGAAGTTACTGCCAATTGCAAAGAAGAAAAATCTGAGTACTTTGAGCTGAAAATACTGTTGAAAGATCCCATCTTTCTATTAAGAATTCTTAGAAGGAAAAATAAAACGGGGGAAATCTAACTCAAACATCAAAGCCTAGTTTAAAACCCAACCCTTTCATTAATCCCTTCCTTCCTCATTCACTTTGTCACTAACCTATAGTAGTGCTCACCATGGTCCCTTCCCCTGGATATGTAATCTCTGGGGGACAGGAACTGGACCTTTCTCTCCTAACCTGTCACCAGCTATCCATGACTGACATTCAAAGAACTATTCCTGGGTTGAACTAAATGGAGTGAATACTACAGGAACTCCTGATATAACTGCTTATTTGTCAAGGTGTAGCCCACCAACTCCAGTACTCTTGCCTGGAAAATCCCATAGGCAGAGGAGCCTGGTAGGCTGCAGTCCATGGGGTCACCAAGAGTCGGACACGACTGAGCGACTTCACTTTCACTTTCATGCAATGGAGAAGGAAATGGCAACCTTCTCCAGTGTTCTTGCCTGGAGAGTCTCAGGGACTGGGGAGCCTGGTGGGCTGCCGTCTATGGGGTCGCACAGAGTCGGACACGACTGAAGCGACTTAGCAGCAGCAGACCACCAAAAGAAGCAACACCACCATCTAGATTACTAAGGGTCAGTTTCAAACTCATCTCCTTTGTTCTGCATGGCCAACTGAGGCAATAGGACACAGCCCAATAACTTAATCACACGTACAAGTCCAGCCAGGATCCAATAGTCTGCTTCTCAAAGCACAAGCCACGGTAAGCAAAGCCTTGCTAAGAACAATGGAAAAGAAAAGGATACCGTGTGTGTACTTGTTATTCTAAGAGTGCGGGGCAGAAGACGACTCAGGATGAGATACCAAATAAAGAAGAAAATAATAATAGTAGTAGGAAGTATGCAAAAAAAGAAGACAGGAGAAGGACTAGAGGATGAAGAGGATAGAAGAATGAGACCATGGGGGTACTGTGGTGTAAGAACCAGACACTAGGGTAGAAACCTGCTCAAGCTTCAACATTCTCTCAACTTCCTCCAGAAAGCCCTGGGGCGCGTCCTCCGGAGCGGCATTCAACGGTACCCCTCCGGCAAGCCTTCGCTAACAGGCAGCGCAGCGCCGCCGTCTCTCCCGGCCTCCCGCCAGGATGCCCCGGGGGGCCGGGCGTGCGTGCGTGTGTGAACGTGTCAGAAACGCGTGATCCGGAGCTGCGGGGCTCCAGGAGGTGGGCGGGGGCCTCGAGGCGGGGCCCGGGCTGCTCCGAGGCGTGTGCCCGAGGGCGGCCAAAGCCAGGTGCCCCGCCGGGCGCCCCTCCAAGTCGCTCTCACCCAGCCGCCGCCCGAGCGCCCCTCTGGCCCGGGACTTGACGCCCCACCGGCGGGCCAGGAGCCACGCAGGAGTGCGGCCCGTGCCTCAGCTGCGCCGGTCCGGGCGGGAGGGGAGTAGGGGAAAGGTCCGGACGGCTGGGCCGAGGCCGCGCCTTCTCAGAGCGCCGAGCTGCTTGGGGCAAAACTTTGGAAACAGAAGGACTCGGATTACCTGAGCGGCGCGGGCGCGGGCTCGTCTGCGGTACGGCTGCCGGGCGCGGGCCGGGTTTTCAGCAGCCGTAAAGCGGGAGGAGCGCTCGAGCCCTCGCCCCCGAGCGGTGGCCCCGGCGCCTCCGCCGCGAGCGTCAGCCGCTTGGCAAGCAGCGAGCTGGGCTGAGTCATAATAAAAGACACGTTTGCCGAGCGAAGTGGGAACGGGACCTCGAGTAGCGGTGTTAGATGGCGACAGGCTCAAGAAGAGAGCTTTTTTTTTCTTTTTAATGGGTTGAACTGGAAAACTTGTCCCATGGTGGGAAAGAGATGAGATTCTGTTATAATTTGCACATCCTTTACAAATATGTATCTAATAAGGCTTTTTAAAGATTATTCTTTTAAGTGCATTGATTGCCTCCGGAGCCAAGTAGCTAGCTGAGTTGAACGCTGAGCCTTGTCCCTTCCAGCTTTAGGGCTTTATTCTGCAAGTTCCTCCAGTCCGCGCCTTAGTTTCTTTCATCTGTTGAGCAGGATAATGAGGGCACCTCCCTCAAGAGAGAATACTGGGGGGGTACTTGACGTTGAGCTTGCAGTTTGCGCTTGTTAAAGCTTAATTATTATGCTTTAAAAATTAAAAGGGGGATAAGTGAAAAGAGATCTTAGATGAGCAGCTTTGAAAGGAAGACAAAAAATTTTTTTCAAGAAGTATAAATGAGACAAATGTCTCAATGGAAGAAAAGAAACTGGAACCTCCAAGAAGTAGATGAGACCAACAGAGGTAGCTGAGATGGGAGAGGAAAAGGGGGAAACAGGAAAGAAAATAGAAACTAGGCTTGGTGACCAGAAAGCTGAAGCTTCATAGGAGAAGCATGTTTATCATGATTTAGAAAATCATGATAAACTCCCTCTCTACTGAGGGAGATTTTAAAATATTTAAAGAGATAAACAACTGTTTAAAATGAGCCCCAAATGGGGAGGCTTTGCTCCAATGAATGAGATTTGGCAGCTCTGCAAAATGAGGAAATTCTTCATCTTAGGGGGTTGAGTCATCAAACCATAGCAAAAAATAGTGGGCTGGATTCCTGAAGGGCATGCCAGATGGATGCATTATGCTTAGTTTTAATAACACTAGGATGTTCCCTCTGTACTGTCAATTTTGGAAGAAAGGAATGTGAATAAAAATTTGAGGAGGGAACTTGAAAATAAGAGCCAAACTAGTAACTTAATGTATGAGTATCCACCCACGATGAGCATACAGTTAAAGATTCCAAAACAAGTA
Source organism: Cephalophus harveyi (assembly GCA_006410635.1). Classification (NCBI taxonomy): domain Eukaryota; kingdom Metazoa; phylum Chordata; class Mammalia; order Artiodactyla; family Bovidae; genus Cephalophus; species Cephalophus harveyi. Next base: position 311,530 of record SJYT01066764.1, on the reverse strand, counting down.
ACCATTTCTCACACTTTCATTCTCCCTCCTCTTTGTTTGTGCTTTCACTGTGTTTCTATCTACTTTTGTTATATTATTTTTGTGCAGTGGAACTGCCTAGAGGAAAAGTGATTTTAATTAATACTAGAGAATGGAAGGCATTTTAGCTAGGCCTTTGTAAATAGGGTCAAACTTTTTGAAGAAGATTTTTGGGTTGAAGTTTTTATGAGAGCAAGGGTAAATTAACAGATGTGAAATCAGATGTTGTTTTACACAAACAAGAAAACAGTAGTAGGACTGTTGTGAAAGGATCAAATAGAAATCAGAAGCAGTTCTACTCTCTAATTACTGTAGACACCAAAGGCTAGAGGAGAGTTTTCTCTATCAGATAAAGGAAAATGGGTACCATGCTCTATCACCCAGGCTTTCAAATAGAAATAAAAGAAAAAAGAAGAGAAAAAAGAAAACAACAAAGAAAAACAAAACAACAACAACAAAAAACCCTCTATCAGGTTCTAGAAGAATTTCTACAGAATTGTATATTCCTAGGGGATCTCCTGCAGGGTAAAAGGCTTGTAGGTGCCTTTTTCAGTGTAGAAACAACAAGCAAAATATTTGAGGGGATTAATTTTTGCAGAATTGAGAAAAACCCAAGTAAGATAAGAATCCCACTCTCTTTGTTTCAGTTTTGCTAAACCTTCAGGCTGAAGCAAACATTATCATTAAACCTTTATTAAAGTGAAACAAAGAGATAAAATCTTAAATGGTGTGAAGCCCTTGAACTAGAATGAGCAAGAAAGCAAAACCAAAGCCGAGAAAATAAGGAGATTAGGAAGCTTTTCTAAGGGAACTTTCGGCTGTAATATAAAGGCCTGTGACTTGCTTTAGACAAAGAGGCAATACAAACTAAAGCTGGGAACGTAGAATATATGGTCAATTCAAATTAAAAAAAGCCTTCCTTGCCTGAAAGGTTTTGGTCTAAGGTAGATCCATTCATTTTAGGTAAAAACAAAAATCTACCAGCTGACTTTGTGTGCCCATTAACACCTCAGTCATCAGAATGACATGAATGTGTTTTTTCAGTTGGACTTAACGGCATCGTAAACTAAACCTCATGGGCTTGTGAGCAGTTTGTGAATTTATTCCAAAGTGTTTGCTTTTAAAACACTCACAGGTGTTTGCTTTTAAACCTTTTAAATTCATCATTCATTGATATTAATGATGTAAAGTATAGTGATCCACTTTTCAAGACATTTTATATATACAGCAGTTATATTTTATATATACAGCAGTTATATCAATTTGGTAACAAGTCCCTTGACTAGACGAACCTTAGTCGGCAAAGTAATGTCTCTGCTTTTGAAAATGCTATCTAGGTTGGACATAACTTTTCTTCCAAGGAGCAAGCGTCTTCTAATTTCATGGCTGCAGTCACCATCTGCAGTGATTTTGGAGCCCAAAAAAAATACCAGTCCATTCTGAAGGAGATCAGCCCTGGGATTTCTTTGGAAGGAATGATGCTCAAGCTGAAACTCCAGTACTTTGGCCATCTCATGTGAAGAGTTGACTCATTGGAAAAGACTCTGATGCTGGGAGGGATTGGGGGCAGGAGGAGAAGGGGATGACCGAGGATGAGATGGCTGGATGGCATCACGGACTCGATGGACGTGAGTCTGAGTGAACTCCGAGAGATGGTGATGGACAGGGAGGCCTGGCGTGCTGCGATTCATGGGGTCGCAAAGAGTCGGACATGACTGAGCGACTGAACTGAACTGAACTGAACTGAACAAGTCCCTTTTACACAACTGAGTTTAACCTTAGAGTGCTAATATGATTTTTATTTAAGATTTCATGTAAGATTATTTTGGAAAGGATTGATTGTTTTGATGCAAAAGACCATATTGTTCTAACTTACAACTTCAGGGTAGGGAGGCTTTCATGTCACATTCCGAGCACTGTTACAACATTATCTGTTGCTAAATCACCACATAACAGAAGCACTGGTTAAAAAGCCTTAACAAATTCAGAGTTTTCAAACTAATTTCAAGAATACTAAAGACTGTATCAAAGTTGAAGTCAGATTCTCCAGCCAAATTTGAACTTTAGCTGAGAGTACCATTTCCAGTTTGAGAGTTAATCCAGTTCAATAGGGGAGGACAGTCTTAAAGATATATATCCTTGTTTTGCTCTGTCAACAATATAGATACTTATTTACAATGATATAGTGTACATATTTTAGCAGAGGTCTACTTGAAACTATTCAAATCTGAAAATCAACACTCTGCTCTATTTAGGCAATCTAGTTAGGTGGAAGAATGGCCACTTTATGGGTTTAGTTTATGGACAATGTCACAACTAGGAATTCTGAAGTAATTAAAATTTTCATTGGAAAAATAACTGTAGGAAATAGGCATTCTCATACATTTCTGAATGGAGTATAAATTATTACACACTCCCTACAGAGAACTGTTTGGCTCTTTCCCAGGTGGCGCTAGTGGTAAAGAACCCACCTGCCAATGCAGGAGACATAAGAGACACAGGTTTGATCCCTGGAAGATTCCCTGGAATAGGAAATGGCAACCCACTCCAGTAGTCTTACCTGGAGAATCTCATGGACAGAGGAGCCTGGTGGGCTCTAATCCATGGGGTTGCAAAGAGTTGGACATGAATGAAGCAACTTAGCAGAGTGTGGAGAACTGTTTAGTAATCATCAAAATTACAAATACCAGAATTATATTCCAGAACCAGCAAATTGCTTTTAAGAGTTGCTTCTATAGAAATAATGCATGTACATTATTCATTATAATAACAAAAGTTAAAAAAATAACCTAAAAGTCCATTTATAGGACAGTGGTAAAAGTAATTTTAACACATTTATATAATAGAATGTATGATACAGTTGTTGGAGGGAAAATAAAGATAACAGAATGAAGAACTTTTCTGTAAACAGTTTTGGAAAGTACAACAATATAGAAAAAGAAAGTACAGAACAGTATTTAAAATTTAGTACTTTTTTTAAAGAGGAGATATGATTATACTTGTACATGCATGTGATGGGAAGAGTGAACACTGTGATTTTAAGAATCAGTGAACTAAAATGGACCAGAATGGACAAATTTAACTCAGATGACCATTATATCTACTATTGTGGGCAAGAATTCCTTAGAAGAAATGGAGTTGCCCTCACAGTCAACAGAAGAGTCCAAAATGCAGTACTTGGGTGCAATTTCAAAAACAACAGAATGATCTCTGTTCGTTTCCAAGGCAAATCATTCAATATCACAGTAATCCAAGTCTATGCCCCAACCTCTGATGCAGAAAGCTGAAGTTGAACAGTTCTATGGAGACCTACAAGACCTTCTAAGCTAACACTAACAAGACCTTCTAAACTAACTAAAAAGATGTCCTTTTCATCATAGGGGACTGGAATGCAAAAGTAGGAAGCCAAGAGATGCCTGGAGTACCAGTCAAGTTTGGCCTTGGAGTACAGAATGACGAAAGGCAAAGGCTAACAGAGTTTTGCCAAGAGAAAGCACTGGTCATAGCAAACACCATCTTCCAACAACACAAGAGAAGACTCTACACATGGACATCACTGGATGGTTAATACCAAAATCAGATTGATTATATTCTTTGTAGCCAAAGATGGTGAAGCTCCATACAGTCAGCAAAAACAAGGCTGGGAGCTGACTGTGGCTTAGATCATGAACTCCTTATTGGCAAATTCAGACTTAAATTGAAGAAAGGAGAAAAACCACTAGACCATTCAGGTATGACCTAAATCACATCCCTTATGATTATACAGTGGAGAAATAGATTCAAGGGACTAGATCTGATAGACAGAGCACCTGAGGAACTATGCATGGAGGTTCATAACACTATACAAGAGGCAGTAATTGAAACCATCACCAAGAAAAAGAAATGCAAAAAGGCAAAATGGTTGTCTGAGAAGGCCTTACAAATAGCTGAGAAAAGAAGAGAAACAAAAGGCAAGGGAAAAAGGAAAGATATGTCCATCTGAGTGAAAAGTTCCAAGAATAGCAAGGAAAGATATGAAAGCCTTCCTCAGGGATCCATGCAAAGAAATAGAGGAAAACAATAGAATGGGAATAACTAGAGATCTCTTCAAGAAAATTAGACATACCAAGGGAATATTTCATGCAAAGATGGGCACAATAAAGGACAGAAACAATATGGACCTAACAAAAGCAGAAGATATTAAGAAGATGTAGCAAGAATACCCAGAAGAACTATACAAAAAAAGATCTTATTCCGGGTCAAAAAAATGACCCAGATGACCACGATGATGTGATCCCACATGCAGAGCCAGATATCCTGGAGTGCAAAGTCAAGTAGGCCTCAGGAAGCATCAATATGAACAAAGCCAGTGGAGATGATGGAATTCCAGCTGAGCTTTTGCAAATCCTAAAAGATGATGCTGTGAAAGTGCTGCATCAATATTAATAACCTCAGATATGCAGATGACACCATACTTATAGCAGAAAGCAAAGAAGAATGAAAGAGCCTCTTGATGAAAGAGGAGAGTGAAAAGGCTGGCTTAAAACTCAACTTTCCAAAAACTAAGATCATGCAATCCAGTCCCATCACTTCATAGCAAATAGATGATTTTTGGAAAGTACAACAATATAGAAAAAGAAAGTACAGAACAGTATTTAAAATTTAGTACTTTTTTTAAAGAGGAGATATGATTATACTTGTACATGCATGTGATGGGAAGAGTGAACACTGTGATTTTAAGAATCAGTGAACTAAAATGGACCAGAATGGACAAATTTAACTCAGATGACCATTATATCTACTATTGTGGGCAAGAATTCCTTAGAAGAAATGGAGTTGCCCTCACAGTCAACAGAAGAGTCCAAAATGCAGTACTTGGGTGCAATTTCAAAAACAACAGAATGATCTCTGTTCGTTTCCAAGGCAAATCATTCAATATCACAGTAATCCAAGTCTATGCCCCAACCTCTGATGCAGAAAGCTGAAGTTGAACAGTTCTATGGAGACCTACAAGACCTTCTAAGCTAACACTAACAAGACCTTCTAAACTAACTAAAAAGATGTCCTTTTCATCATAGGGGACTGGAATGCAAAAGTAGGAAGCCAAGAGATGCCTGGAGTACCAGTCAAGTTTGGCCTTGGAGTACAGAATGACGAAAGGCAAAGGCTAACAGAGTTTTGCCAAGAGAAAGCACTGGTCATAGCAAACACCATCTTCCAACAACACAAGAGAAGACTCTACACATGGACATCACTGGATGGTTAATACCAAAATCAGATTGATTATATTCTTTGTAGCCAAAGATGGTGAAGCTCCATACAGTCAGCAAAAACAAGGCTGGGAGCTGACTGTGGCTTAGATCATGAACTCCTTATTGGCAAATTCAGACTTAAATTGAAGAAAGGAGAAAAACCACTAGACCATTCAGGTATGACCTAAATCACATCCCTTATGATTATACAGTGGAGAAATAGATTCAAGGGACTAGATCTGATAGACAGAGCACCTGAGGAACTATGCATGGAGGTTCATAACACTATACAAGAGGCAGTAATTGAAACCATCACCAAGAAAAAGAAATGCAAAAAGGCAAAATGGTTGTCTGAGAAGGCCTTACAAATAGCTGAGAAAAGAAGAGAAACAAAAGGCAAGGGAAAAAGGAAAGATATGTCCATCTGAGTGAAAAGTTCCAAGAATAGCAAGGAAAGATATGAAAGCCTTCCTCAGGGATCCATGCAAAGAAATAGAGGAAAACAATAGAATGGGAATAACTAGAGATCTCTTCAAGAAAATTAGACATACCAAGGGAATATTTCATGCAAAGATGGGCACAATAAAGGACAGAAACAATATGGACCTAACAAAAGCAGAAGATATTAAGAAGATGTAGCAAGAATACCCAGAAGAACTATACAAAAAAAGATCTTATTCCGGGTCAAAAAAATGACCCAGATGACCACGATGATGTGATCCCACATGCAGAGCCAGATATCCTGGAGTGCAAAGTCAAGTAGGCCTCAGGAAGCATCAATATGAACAAAGCCAGTGGAGATGATGGAATTCCAGCTGAGCTTTTGCAAATCCTAAAAGATGATGCTGTGAAAGTGCTGCATCAATATTAATAACCTCAGATATGCAGATGACACCATACTTATAGCAGAAAGCAAAGAAGAATGAAAGAGCCTCTTGATGAAAGAGGAGAGTGAAAAGGCTGGCTTAAAACTCAACTTTCCAAAAACTAAGATCATGCAATCCAGTCCCATCACTTCATAGCAAATAGATGAGGAAACAATGGAGACAGTGACAGACTTTATTTTCTTGGGCTCCAAAATCACTGCAGATGGTGACTGCAGCCATGAAATTAAAAGATGCTTGCTCCTTGGAAGAAAAGCTATGACAAACCTAGACAGCATATTAAAAAGCAAAGACATTACTCAGTTGACTCAGTCCTTCTAGTCAAAGCCATGGTTTTTCCAGTAGTCATATATGGATATGAAAGTTGGACCATAAAGAAAGCTGAGCAGCAAAGAATTGATGCTTTTGAACTGTGGTGTTGGAGAAGACTCTTGAGAGTCCCTTGGACTGCAAGAAGGTCAATCCTAAATGAAATCAACCCTGAATATTCATTGGAAGGACTGATGCTGAAGCTGAAGCTCCAATACTTTGGCCACCTGATGCGAATAACTGACTCATTGGGAAAGACCTTGATTCTGGGAAAGATTGAAGGCAGGAAGAGAAAGGGATGACAGAGGACGAGATGGTTGGATGGCATCACCAATTCAACAGACATGAGTTTGAGCAAGCTCCAGGAGTTGGTGATGGACAGGAAAGCCAGGTGTGCTGCAGTCCATGGGTCACAAAGAGTCAGGCTTGACTGAGTTACTGAACTCAACTGAAGAAAATTCTGAAAGGAAATGTATGAAATCATCAATATTTACTCATATAAAGGGGAAATTTAATGCACTGATTGGACTGAGAAGGGGGTGAAAAGAGCCTTTTCATTGCATACATTTTTGTTTTCTTTTGAGGGAATATGTAAATATATTACCTGCTTGAATAATTAAAAAAAAGAAACCGAGACTTCCCTGTTGGTCCAGTGGTTAAGAATCTCCCTGCCAAACTTCCATGGGAGGGGAGTTTGGGGTAGAAATGACACATCTATATGTATGGCTAAGTCCCTTCACTGTTCACCTGAAACTCACAACATTGTTTGTCAATCAGCTAAACTCTAACACCAAATTAAATTTTTTTAAATAAAATAAAAGACTCTGGCTGCCAATGCAGGGACCATGGGTTTGATCTCTGGTCCGGGAAGATTCCACTTGCCGCAGAGCGACCAAGCCCATGTGCAGCAACGATGGAACCCTAGCTCCTCAACAAGAAAAGCCGCTGCAATGAGAAGCCCACACACGACAACTAGAGAGAAGCCCCAACTCACTGCAACTACAGAAAGCCTGCTACAGCAACAAAGACCCAGCACAGCCACAAACAATAAAGAAAATTTTAAAGAAACAAAACAAATGCCTAATTGTATCCATAATTCTATAATGTATAAAAAGATGAATTTGGAAAATTTATTTTGAAATTGAATAATCCTCCTGTCATAGTTACAAAGTATTGGAATTTACTATTAAGAATTCCTGCTAACTAAACTATGAATTTTATTTACATCTATTTTGAGTATAAAGAACTGTACCACTTGAAAAGTTCAGATAAACCTTCACACACAAATAAAATTCATATTTATCTCTCTCTAAGGATTTTAAATTTCCCAGTAATAGAGAAATTAATTCATAAAGTACAGTGTATTTTATGCTAATAGACTGTCCAATTTCCTATTATTTTGCTGAAAATACTGTTTGGAATCAAGTGATAATATTTTAATTCTATAATGACTAAAAGATAATAATTGTTATGCTAAAGTCCTTTGACCTGGAGACTTTCTGTAATTGTTAACTATATAAAGTCCCTGCTATTTATTTCCAGTGCATTTTGAGAAATTAATGGCCTTAACATGAATAAGTCAATGAAAAATAAATAAATTCAAATCCACTGTTTATAGAGAATATTGAGATTTTGCAGAAATTTGTGTAGAGAAAGTTACTTAGCTGAGAAAGTGGCATCCAGGAGGTATTGAAAATGTGTATACTACTTCTTGACTATTAAACAGTGTGGCAGAAGATGTTAATTTCACTAATGTTGCTTTCCTTCATACATTTCTCAGCTTCCCATGCAGTTATATTAGTCATGTAACTGGATTCTGACCAATGGAAAATGGATGACAGTATGCTATGCTCTCTTTATTTGTGAGGTGAATGGTTGGAGAAACTCTAGCAGAATTTCTCTAAGTACTCTATCCATATTAAGTGAGGAAAAATAAACCACACTTTTCAAAGAGAGGGGATTTAATGTCAGGGCAATGATTACACAGGTTGCAATCTGTAGCTGAAGAAATAGAAAGTAATTCAGAGACAATTGCCGGAAACAGCTACCACCCCTGGGACTGGGTGTTATAGAGAACTTATAAAATGGTCTCCATAACCTCTACCTCCTGGTATTCGTGCTCTGTATAATAACTTCCCTTTGAATATGGGCTGGATCAGGTGATACTCCTAATGAATAGAGTAAAGCAGAATGAGATGTCCCCATGGACTGTAGCCTGCCAGGCTCCTCCATCCATGGAATTTCCCAGGCAAGAATACTGGAGTGGGTTGCCATTTCCTTCTCTAAGAGATCTTCCCAACCCAGGGATCAAACCTGCATCTCCTGCATTGCAGCCAGATTCTTTACTGCTGAGCCACCAGGGAAGCCCAGAAAATCACCACCAAAGAGATGTCACTTCCAAGATTAGGATACAAAAAACTATAGCTGCCCTCTAAGCATACTTTCTTTCACTCTCTCCTGAGTTACTCATCTGGTGAAAGCCAGGTGACACATCATGAGGCAGTCCAATGGGAAGAAAATCTTTTGCATTAAGGATGTGGGGCCTGCCACATCCTCACTGTAGGAGACAGCGTGGAAGTTGATTTTTCCACCCATCAAGCCTTTAGATGAGACCACAATGCCTGCCAACAGTTTGAATACAACCTCGTGAAAAACTGTGATTATGGAGGTGCCAAGTTAATCCATGTCCCCATTCCTGACCTGTAGAAGCTGGGAAATAATAAATGGTTGTGTGAGACACTAGTTTTTGGTAATTTGTTATGCAGCAGTAATAACAAATATACTAAGAAAACAAAAGGAAAGAGATGGGTTACCAAAACCTCAGAGCTCAGAGAGTAACCATGTATGACTGGTCTCTCAGTCCTCTAAGGAGAAACCATATGTTATGGTTACCTCCTATCTCATAAAGGTGGAATGGACTCCCTCCCGATTATGGGTAGGATATAGAAGCTAATAGCACTCCACACACCAAAAGAACTTGAAATTACACATAGAAGTGATTCCTGAAGAAACAGTAGGCACAAGTATATTCATACTGACTTGAGGGAGGCAGAGGGGGTCATTGGGTCTCAGTAGTGGCTCATATCCACTCTAGGGGTGTGGGGCTAGGGAAGAAATTCCTATGCATGGGCTGGAGAGTTTCAAGGTTTAAACTGCCCACCGGTGCCAAAGGAAGAGGCATAATTGCACTTCCTTATCAGCCTGTTCAAAGATAAGGCCAATTGAAAAAGGGAGGGTGAGGCTTAAACAAAAATCAGAAACTAAACATCAAAAAGTGAAGTCAGACTCTTTGTTACAGGGTGTCTTTCAGCTATGACTTGTAACTGAGGAGCTCAGAGAAGGGTCCCCAGAAGATGGTACTCTGACCTCTTAACAAGAGGCACTTTTGGCTGCAGTTGATACCTCTGAAAGGGAACAAGATCAGTTCTGGGAGCTGCAAGAAACAATTGAGGCCATATCTGAATGCTGTTGCTCCAACCATATTGACAGGGGAAAAGAAAGTGCCTTCTCTCCTCTTTCACATTCCAAAATCTCTTTAGTGCTGCCTGTTAGCAGAAATTCATCAGTGTCTCAGAAATGTAACCTATCCTAGCTCCAGCTTCATGAAAGACACTATGAAAGGGTGGATTGAAGCAGAACCCACAGGCTAATACCCAGTATACACCTCCCCTTTGTCATCTCAGCATCTGCGCCCATTCTCTCTTCATATATTTTAATGTCTATAGCAACAACTTCATGCTTCTGCATTTATTCAAACAACAGTACTCTCACCCTCTCCCCCAAAAAGGGAGACACAGAGAAGAGCAGTAACCTCACCCTTTTGATCTATTAGTTAAGTTAGTTCCTCTATTGGTTCAATCATAAGCCTGTCTTGGATACTCTATAACTGAGGATGAAAGTAAAACACTATCATCACCAAACTTTATTAAAAACAATAAGAACATAAGGGGAAAAGTATTATATACAAAATGCTGGAGTCTTTGTTTCTGGAACCAGTCAGAAGAAAGTTGATAATTATCACTTTCATTATCCATTGCACCTCAGCTGGTATCTCTGCTGGTTATGGTTATTAAGCTGACAAAATGATTCAGATCTTTATTCCCAAAGAATTTAATGCCTCAGTAATTCTGTCTTTTCTGTGTTTCTGTAGTTTTCCACTAATTTTAATATTAAATATGCATATGTTAGGTGGTAACCCAGAGAATCTGCTAGGTTCCAGATCTGGTCCTCTCTGGCCATTATATAGCAGCAGCCTAATTTCTCTTTGATAATCAGGATCAATCACTTCAGTCAATTAAGTACTCCCCCTTTGACAGTTAATTCAGTGATACGAAAATCTTGAAATGGCCAAATGGCAATCTTTAGTTCAGTGAAACAGAGGTCCTGTCCCCTGGTGATAATATTCCTTAGTTCCCTGGAAACTGAGATCACTAACTCAGATGCATCCAAAGTTTTAGAGATAAGAAGCAGATATTCGCAAGTTAATAAGCAGGCATAATCATGAGACAAGCTACTCATATTTCTCCCTCTAGATTCCTGGAGCAACACATTCCAACTCTGGGAGAAGTAACACCATATGTATTCAAAACATATACTGTATGCTGTATCCCAGTCAGTGACATAGGTAGAAAGACTTGTGAATATCATGCTGCCTCATTTATCTAGCTGTGAAACAATGATGTGTGGAATTTCAAGCTGGTGAAGGTAGGTATTTTGTAAGTCCATGAGTGGTGCACTGGCCAAGCATTGCTGGCAGGTAAAGCAAATCCATACCCAGAATAAATGTGCCTTCCTGTGGTGTCCACTCTCTGTCTCTCCCATGGAGGAATCATGAGATGAAAAGAGCCTGGGTTCTTGACTTTCTACTTGGAGTAGAGCTACCAGAGAGACTCTGAAACTAGAAAATCTGCTTTGGACTTTGTGTATGAGAAATAAAATTTTATTGCATTAGATCCGGTAGATAGAGTGCCTGATGAACTATGGAATGAGGTTCGTGACATTGTACGGGAGACAGGGATCAAGACCATCCCCATGGAAAAGAAATGCAAACAAGCAAAATGGCTGTCTGGGGAGGCCTTACAAATAGCTGTGAAAAGAAGAGAGGTGAAAACCAAAGGAGAAAAGGAAAGATATAAGCATCTAAATGCAGAGTTCCAAAGAATAGCAAGAAGAGACAAGAAAGCCTTTTCAGCGATCAATGCAAAGAAATAGAGGAAAAGAACAGAATGGGAAAGACTAGAGATCTCTTTAAGAAAATGAGAGATACCAAGGGAACATTTCATGCAAAGATGGGCTCGATAAAGGACAGAAATGGTATGGACCTAACAGAAGCAGAAGATATTAAGAAGAGGTGGAAAGAATACACGGAAGAACTGTACAAAAAAGATCTTCATGACCCAGATAATCATGATGATGTGATCACTAATCTAGAGCCAGACATCTTGGAATGTGAAGTCAAGTGGGCCTTAGAAAGCATCACTATGAACAAAGCTAGTGGAGGTGATGGAATTCCAGTTGAGCTCTTTCAAATCCTGAAAGACAAAGCTGTGAAAGTGCTGCACTCAATCTGCCAGCAAATTTGGAAAACTCAGCAGTGGCCACAGGACTGGAAAAGGTCAGTTTTCATTCCAAT
>SJYT01066764.1:278229-298343 GCA_006410635.1 Cephalophus harveyi | reverse complement strand
AATGCAAAGTAAACTTCGTTTTGTTCCTTATTATATTTTTAGTATTAGGAGTTTTTTATTAACTGAAAGAATAACTGAATAATTGCCAGTTTTCTTTTTCATCATATTGTAATAAACTCTTTAAAATATGTTCACACCTGTAAAATCCATTTTATACCAAAATATTGATAAATGGCTAGATTGTATGGTGGAAAAGCAACTTGAGTAATTCTTATTTCCTTCTCTATCAATATACAAAATGGACAAAAAAAAAAAAAAATTAAATGGTATCTGCAACCCAGGCTATGTTTATTGAATGAATGGCTTAGCATGAATATCTGGGAGACATTTCCATACTAGAGCATGTCTTAAATAGCTATACAAAACAGTCCTAAATATAATTTAGAATCTTGTTTGAAATAGAAATAACAGGATTATCTAATGATTCAGAAAAAAGAAATCTACTAGAATATAGAATGATTTTAATAACTTAATAAGTCTTGCATAGGTAAAGATAAAATAACCTATTCCAAACACTACATAACACTTTCTCTCTAGCTTTCTTAATATAGTGTATATTTTGAGATTTCTTCACTTTCATGGTTTTTACATTAAGTATACAATATAACTCCAGATGTAACTTTTATATCTTCCATACTAGCATTCCAGTTTATGCAATGGACATCTGTTAACATTTTTTCCCCATTCCGTGTCCCCTTGTCTTTTGTAAAATGGTTTTATCCACCTCCAATGAATTTTATAAAACTATTTATTATTTATTAAATAGAAAAGGGCCCTGACTCCAGAGGTAATTCTTAATTCAAAATACTAATTGTAATTCTTAAGGGACAGAGAGTTGTGATTCTCTGTAAAGTTATACAGCCTCTAGCTATAGAACAACTGGGAGCCAGCTCTCTCACCTCATGGAGGATCTCTGGAGGAAAGCAGAATCAAGACTGAAAGTCTAAGAACACTTTATTCATTCTAACCTATGCCCAATCCCTTAAGCCTCCCAAGCACATGAGTCATGTACACCGTATTTTCCTTAAACTGGTTTCAGTTGGATTTCTATCATTTGCAACCAAGAGTCCAAAAATCAAAGCTTTCACTTACCACCTTTTTACTGCTTATTTCATCATGCCGTATAGCTTATATTTTGAAATATTTAAAGATGCAAAGCAAGTAACACAAAAATAAATGTAGCAATTAGAAATAGAAAATGGACATTCTCAAAAGACCTAGAATACAGAGTATTTTCATGAATCCCAGAATAAGAAAGCGAAGTCATGTCCGACTCTTTGTGACCCCATGGACTGTAGCCTATAAGGCTCCTCCGTCCGTGGGATTTTCCAGGCAAGAGTGCTGGAGTGGATTGCCATTTCCTTCTCAAAGAATAAGGAAGGATGGGGCCAAATCATCATCAAGTATGTGAAACACATTGGGTGTGTTCTTGCTACTGGGGCATCATCAGCTCTTGGCCCTGCAGCACAGAGAGCTCTGATTCTAAGCCAGTACGGTCTGTCTCATGATTCATTCTAGCTTTCCTGCTCTCCTCTCTGTTCCTTCCCACTATGACACTCCAGCCTTCTCTAGGTACAACACCCCCTGGCTGTTTCCTCTAAGCTTTCTTTCATCTTGATTATGGCTTCTCCTCTCGCAGTTTAGTTGAGACATGAAGGCTGGATAGAGCCAGATTAGGGCAGAGTCTCCTTTCTCCAGGTGGGACAAAATTTCAGAATAGTCCCTTGTTAGGAAGAAAACCGTGGGAGGTTTTCACAATCGCTACCCTTTCTCTCTCCTTGGCGATTTCATGTGGAAGCTTTCTTGGATTCCTCCTGTGAGAACCTGGCAGGGCTCCCGAGAAAAAGCTGACAAGTGTGCAAGGGCCCCCAACGACTGTGAAAGCCGTTCACTCCCATGCTAGTGCACAATAAGCCTCCAGTAATTTGTCAAAAGTATTGTTTAAATGTTCTTACCACGTTATGGAGTCCAGTGGCTTCTGCTCCAGGGAAACAAACCTTAGTGGCTTTATCCTCTGGACGCACCTGACTTTACAGTTTACAGTGGGTGCTTGCCTGTGTTCTTCCGTCTCTCATGAGTCCAAATCACCAGGTCATTTGTTAAAGTTGTCACTTATTATTCTATGAAAAAAAAAAAAAAAAGCTCATGGCATTAAACACCTTATTTAAAAAGCAATTATTTCATTGAAGATATTTAGAAAATACAAAAGCAAAGTAAAAATCAAGCACAATTTCAACATGCAAGCATTGCAAGTGATATTTTGACATCTATCCTTATAGGAGATTTTTAAAGTTTTTTAAAACAATAATTCATTTATGCAGAATCCGAAGATACTTCCAATTTCCCCTTGGCCTGAGAAGATGAAGAAAATATCTTTAGAATAGAGGCTTGTGACCTTTGCCTCAACATTGAATGGCCCCATTTGCTTATGCATATTGGTCCCAGTAGCTGAGCCTGGAACTCTCACTTTGGGGGCCTGATAAGGCTCATGAGTGCTCTACCGAAGCCCATACTGGGAACTAGACCACTAAGGGTGGCAACAGGGGCCAGGGATGCTTCTGTCTGGTTTAGAGAACCAGTTTAAATGGCAGTGGGAACACTAGCAAACCTAACATGGTCCCCTCAGGGGACTGGTCACATTTTCCATTTCTCTCACTCTGCCTCAAATTTTGTACAATACCTGAGGGAAAAAAGTCTTATGAAGGATAGCCTGGGCTTCCTGATAATATAAGCACTGAGGTCTAAAGCAACTAATTAAAAAGAAAAGCTATATCACCCATTTTTCTTCCAAGATTAAATGGGTCTCATTTATAGTCAGATGCCTTTTTCTTACAAATTATACTTCTGTTGATTTTTAAACATTTCTAAAGCCTTTTAAAAACTAAACCAATGCCTGGATTAATACAAGTGTCCCTTACTTTATAAATTCATGCAAAAGATTAATGAAAAAATAAAGGTAGAGTAAGGAGAAGTAGGAGTCTGACTAATTTAGAGACCTCACATGCTCATGCATGTCAATGACCATTCCCTCATGGGTCCACTCATTTCTGAATGGCAATCTCCTGATAGGATTCAGAGATTTCTAGTCCTCACTCCAGGATCTGTTTAAGAAATGCCTATCAACAGAATGAGAAGGAATACAGGAAGGGGAAACACTCTACACTCACATTCTTCTCTGTGCTAAGTTGATTCAGTCATGTCCAACTTTTTGCAACCCTATGGACTATAGCCTGCCAGGCTCCTTTGTCCATGGGATTCTCCAGGCAAGAGTACTGGAGTGGGTTGCCATGCCCTTCTCCAGGGGATCTTCCTGACCCAGGGATCGAACCCACTTCTCATGTCTCCTGCATTTGCAGGCAGGTTCTTTACTAACGATGCCCCCCAGGAAGCCCAAGAATACTGGAGTGGCTTGCCATGCCCCCTTCTCCAGAGGATCTTCCTGACCTAGGGATCAAATCTGGGTCTTATGAATCGCAGGAAGGTTCTTTAGCAACTGAGCCACCAGGGAAGTTCATTCTTCTCTAGGGCCCTATATTATTTACATTGCAACCTAGGTAGGCTATCATAACAAAGGAACCAAAAGCTCTAAGAAGGTAGACATTCATTCCTTGTTCATGTATGTGTCCAAAGGGAAGAAGACAGTCTTGGCCTGGTAGTCATCTCTGTCCACTAAAATCATAGTTTACACCCATACATACAACTCAAGGAAGATGCTTCAATGCTTACCATCTCCCAACAATGGAAAGAGGAGACAATCCCCAATTATGTTTAGTGTAAGATGCAGAGTGATACACAATACTTGTTCTGTTTTGTTATTTACATCTCTTTAGTCAAAACTCTATCATATGGTCACCTTTAAATACAAAATACATGGAAACTATAATCTTTAGTTTGGCAAATATGTGGTCACTTAAAGCTTTATTACATGGAAAGAAGAAAATGAAAATAAGAGATGGCAAAGACTCTGCTACAAATCTCAACAGAGTCAAGCCTGACATTATGTTGCTTATTTGTATCAATTACTTTAGACTTACAGTATGAAAGGGAAGAAAATGGCAGTTAGGTCATGATATTTCCTATATTGTATTTTTATCTCTTTTGTAAATATTAGATGAATTATAATACATCAAAAGTATCCTGAATATTTCCAGAGTGGGAATGTTATTATAACTATTTTTAATGTTGATATTAACATTATAGATAGATGTAATATACTTAGTTATTACCCCTAGGTTTTCATTTCCTCAGGCTTCCCCAGTGGCTCAGCATTAAAGATTCCACCTACAAGGCAGGAAACACACCTAGACTGGAGTTCAATCCCTGGGTTGGGAAGATCCTCTTGAGGAGGGCATGGCAACCCATGCCAGTATTCCTGCTCAGATCCCATGGACAAGAGTAGCCTGGCAGACTACAGTCCATGGGGTTGCAAACAGTCGGACATGACTGAAGCAACTGAGCATTCACGCATGCACACATTCATTTCCTCATCTTCGTAAGAAAATTTTCTATCCCTACAATTGCCACAATTACCATCTCATTCCCAGTTTTCAGACCGTAGCTAGTTCTCAGACAGACAACTCATTGGCTGAATAAGAGGCATCTCATGAAGAATTAGATCTTATAGACAGAGTACCTGAAGAACTATGGACAGAAGTTTGTAACACTGTATAGGAGGCAGTGATCAAAACCACCTGCCAAAAAAAGAAATACAAAAAGGAAAAATGGATGCCTGAGGAGGCCTTACAAATTGCTGAGAAAAGAAGAGACACCAAAGGAAAGATATACCCATCTGAATGCAGAGTTTCCGAGACTGGGAAGGAGAGATAAGAAAAGCCTTTTAAAGTGAACAATGTAGAGAAATAGAGGAAAGAATAGAATGGAAAAGACTAGAGATCTCTTCAAGAAAATTAAACATACCAAGGGAACATTTCATGCAAAGATGGGCTCAATAAAGGACAGAAACAGTAGGGACCTAACAGAAGCAGAAGAGATTAAGAGGAGGTGGCAAGAATACACAGAAGGACTATTTTAAAAAGGTCTTAATGACCCGGATAACCATGATGGTGTGGCCACTCACCTAGAGCCAGACATCCTGAAGTGTGAAGCCAAGTGGGCCTTAGAAAGCATCATTATAAACAAAGCTAGTGGAGGTGATGTGCCGGGAGCCAACACGAGGAGTCCCGCCCGTGGCAAAGGTCATGAGGTTAAGGGGCCCGACAGGCAAAGGCAAGTCGGGCCTTAAGGAAGCCTCGCTGGATCTGCTCGTGCATCTTCCCCAAAACCAGAGTCTGCCTGCTTTACTGTGTTATGCTTTCCACCTACTCTTCTGACATTAACAGGGGGCTGTCCCACCCCCCCAACCTTTTTCTGGGAAAAGTTAATTTAGAGCTTTTAGATAATAAGCCTCCTGGGCATAATAAGAGTGTTTCAATCCAAAAACCCCTCTGATGGCTTTCTAGCCTGCCTGCCAGACTCTTACAGCTGCGCATGTGATTGTTTGCGACCTTCTGACTGTGAGAGGCACAGGAAGCTTAAAACATCCTAGGAATGTAGGGGCTTCCAAGGAGTCAAAATCATTAGAATAGGACTGATTTCATGGGGCTTCTCTGGTGGCTCAGAGGTTAAAGCGTCTGCCTCCAATGCGGGAGACCCTGATTCGATCCCTGGGTCAGGAAGATCCCCTGGAGAAGGAAATGGCAATCCACTCCAGTATTCTTGTCTGGAGAATCCCATGGACAGATCACAAAGAGTCAGACACGACTGAGCGACTTCACCTTACCTTAAGGGTTTCATTTGTTGAGCCAACACTTACTGCCAAGTTTTCATATCTTTTATTTATAGATATAGTTGGTATATAGAAAAAACAGGTAGTAGCCCTGCTATTAGCAATATTAGATCTTTCAGTTAAGTACTTTCTTTGTTATAACCCACTGTGCCTTTGTTCTACAGGAATGTAATTTTATTTAGTACTTTGAGGGTGATGCAGATTAAGAAAAAACACTTCAAGGGAAAATGAGTTTTCTGGTTGATAGACATTTATCTAGGAAAAGAGCCATAAAAATGTTAATAGGCCCCCTGGCCATAAGATGATGTAAAACCACCTAAGACCTTTTGTATACGGGAAGGTATGCAAAAAGAAAGCCTGGTCTCAATAAGGGTCAGGACTGCTGCCCCTGCATAACTCTGCATATTCCATTATTTCTTTATGTACAATTTGGGGTATATAAGCTGCTTTTGAAAATAAAGTTGTGGGTCTGGCACTGATGCTTGGCTCCCCCATGTCGTTCTTTTCTCCCTTTTCTGGCTGAATTCCCATCTGGAGCACGGAGGCTTACCATGTCTACTTATTTGCACTGGCTTCTAAGACCCACGCAAGAGGGAGCCCAAGGCAGAGCACCCTCCACTATTCAAGAGGGTGCCGGTGGCCTACGTAGATGGTGCAAACTCCTTGTCTCGGAGTTTTATTGGTTCTCCGCATAAACCAAGTTATTCAGCCTCTTTTCTCCACTATTTTTCCTACTACACTATTCTTTCCTAATCTCTCTTTATATCTCTGAATAAATAAGTCTCTCCTCGCCAACTCCATCCCTGCTTCGAATTACCCTGGATCCACCGGGCCTGGACCCTGGCAGTGATGGAATTCCAGTTGAGCTAATTCAAATCCTGAAAGATGATGCTGTGAAGGTGCTGCACTCAATATGTCAGTGAATTTGGAAAGCTCAGCAGTGGCCACAGGACTGGAAAAGGTCAGTTTTCATTCTGGTTCCAAAGAAAGGCAATGCCAAAGAATGCTCAAACTACCACACAATTGCACTCATCTCACACGCTAAAGTAATGTTCAAAATCTTTCAAGCTAGGCTTCAACAGTATGTGAACTGAGAACTTCTAGATGTACAAGCTGGGTTTAGAAAATACAGAGGAACCAGAGACCAAATTGCCAACATCAACTGGATCATAGAAAATGCTAGAGAATTTCAGAAAAACATCTACTTCTGCTTCATTGACTATGCTAAAGCCTTTGACTGTGTAGATCACAACGAACTGGAAAATTCTTAGATATGGGAATACCAGACCACCTGACCTGCCTCCTGCATACAGGTCAAGAAGCAACAAGTTGGAACCTGATGTGGACCAATGGAATGGTTCAAAATTGGGAAATGAGTACATCAAGGATGTATATTGTTACCCTGCTTTAACTTCTATGCAGAGTACATCATGTGAGATGCTGGGCTAGATGAAGCACAAGCTGGAATCAAGACTACCAGGAGAAATGTTAATAACCTCAGATATGCAGATGGCACCATGCTTACTGCAGAAAGTGAAGAGGAACTAAAGAACCTCTTGATGAAAGTAAAAGAAGAGAGTGAAAAAGCTGGCTTAAAAATAAAAAAAACTAAGATCATGGCATCTGGTTCCATCACTTTAAGGCAAATAGATGGGGAAACAATGGAAACAGTGAGAAACTTTTAATTTTCTTCAGACCCCAAATCAGTCCAAATGATGACTGCAGCCATGAAATTAAAAGATGCTTGCTCCTTGGAAGAAAAAGTTATAACAAACCTAGACAGTATATTAAAAAGCAAAGACATTACTCTGCTTACAAAGGTCTGTTTAGTCAAAGATATGGTTTTTCCAATAGTCACGTATGGATATGATCTGAACAATAAAAAAGGATGAGTGCCAAAGAATTGATGCTTTTGAACTGTGGTGTTGGAAGAGACTCTTGAAAGTCCCTTGGAGAGCAAAGAGATCAAACCAGTCAATTCTAAATGAAATCAACCCTGAATATTCATTGGAAGGACTGATGCTGAAGCTGAAGTTCCAATACTTTGCCCACCTGATGAGAAGAACCAATTCATTGGAAAAGACCCTGATGCTGGGAAAGATTGAAGGCAAGAGGAAAAAGGATGACGGAGGATGAGATGGTTTGATGGCATCACCGATTTAATGGACATGACTTTGAGCAAACCCTTGGAGATGGATGGGGACAGGGACAGGGAAGCTCAGTGTGCTGCTGTCCATTGGATCACAAAGTTCAGACATGACTGAGCACCTGAACAACAAAATGAAGAATAACTTAACAATATCACTGTAAATGTATACAGTCATGTTTCCTCCATCAATATTTAAAGAGATCTATAGCTAGTTACTTCAGAGAAGGCAATGGCAACCCACTCCGGTACTCTTGCCTGGAAAATCCCTGGGCTGAGGAGTCTGGTAGGCTGCAGTCCATGGGGTCGCTAAGAGTCAGGCTCGACTAAGTGACTTCACTTTCACTTTTCACTTTCATGCATTGAAAGAAATGGCAACCCACTCCAGAGTTCTTGCCTGGAGAATCCCAAGGACAGAGGAGCCTAGTGGGCTGCCGTCTATGGGGTCACACAGCGTCGGACACGACTGAAGTGACTTAGCAGCATAGCTAGTTACTTAGATAAACATACACGGGGGAAAGAGAAATGCACATAGCGCATAATTTTGCTAAACCCAGAAGAATGCATGCTGAATCCAGAGTCCCACCATGGTTCACTCAATTTGAATAGGAGATCTGTTTAATAATAATAGCACACTGACAGATTCTATGAGGGGAAACCTCACTTTCATCAGTTCAGGTCTGAGTATAGTCAGAAGACATGAATATGGATTGTCAAGATCAGACAAAAATGTTTGCTTTTGACCCATTCTAAAATATCCATCCAGGGACTTTCCTGGTGGTCCAGTGGTTAAGAATCCTGCAGTGCAGGGGACACGGGTTCAATCCCTGGTTCAGGAACTAAAGTCTCATATGCCATGGAGGAACTAAGATGGCATGCTACCACTACTGAACCCACATGCTCCAGAGCCCAAGTGTCACAGCTAGAGACGCCTGGCATTCCAATGAAAGATTCCACCTGATGGGATGAAGATCTTGCATGCTGCAATTATGACCCAATGCAACCAAATAAATAAATAATAAAAACAAAATATCCATCTAGTAGATAATGAAATGCAAAGAGAAACTCACTCATTAAGATATTTCTAACACTAATGTCTAATTTAGAGGTGCAAGCAAACTTCCCCAACATTCTGCAGAATGAAATTTTAACTGCAGGCATATTTGCTGGATGAATCCTGGACACACATTTACCTCAAAAGGTTGCCCAAGGGGAAACAATTCACCTGGTTAGGGTAAAGTTTGAGCAATTGTTTTATATTGCTAGTATTGAGGTCTCCAGAAATATTTGCCTGAACTGCTCTGCACATAGAAGTTGTTGTCAAACATTGGACGATCTAGTGGAGAGAGAGTAGGCATTAGAATTATAAATATCTTCATTAGAATCGTTGTTCATTTCTCACTAGTTGTGGGACCTATAGTTGATAATTTTTTTTTATTAAGCTTTTCCTGTTCAAATTACTGTGTCATTTCTCTCTTTCAATAGGGCTAAGACAGTTATGCCATCTCCATGAGAAAGCTATGCAGAATTCAAAATCCATTCATGGCATACTACTGGACTCAGATAGAAATCAAGCTTCTGACCTGAGAACATCAAATGACTGAGTAGTAAAAATGATCTATCTTGACCCATCAAGTCATAAAATTGGGAAAGCCCAGAAGCAATCTATTGTAATAGAAGTGGTCTATCAATGTTTGGGCTCACATAGGTTCAGAGAGCATAAGTAACCTATAAGAACAAGTGGCCTAGACTCTCATGTCACCTGCAACTGTTGCATTAACAGCTCTTCTTCAGCTTCTTGGGAGGGGTTCTCCATTACTAACGGATGGAAGAAGGAAGTTTGAGCTTGATCCATGAATGGATTGTCTGGGCACCTTATTGCAAGTGAAAATAAACTGTTGCATCTCAGGAATGGTTTTGAAAGACTGTAGTAAAGGGAAACCCTCTCAAAGGGCAGAGCTTCAGCCAACTAAACTGGCCATTTACTTTGTGTAGAGAGAGAAGTGGTCCAAAATAAGGGTGGTAGTGACTGGGTTAGCTCTTTGGTCAGGAATCTGAAAGGAGCACAGTTGAAAGACTGGGGCCTATGTTTAGACCTGTGACAGTGGGCATACAGTGTGAGCATCTTTGTACTGAGTGCAAACAACTCCCCACCTCCAGCCACCCTTTTATGCCATTTCTCATTAAAGCGCCAGATAATTTGTACTGTATCATTTCTCACATTTTCAGTGGACTAACTATATCATTGTGGTATTAATTAGCATGTTCCTCCACACCCATGTTTTTATAATAATCTGGCATTGGATACAGACTTGGTTAGTTCAGCTTTGCTTTCTCTCTTTCTCCTGTGGATAGTAAACCACAGTGAGACAATATGATTTATACTTCCCGTTGCATCTTATCAAGAAAAACATCATATCATTGTCCTACTTCTATTTAGGCTAAGATGGTTCAAATGTTGGCATACACCCACGACAAGTTTCCCCCATAAATCTTTTGACTAATAGTTTTAGCTAAAACTATCTCACCAAGTCTGGATTGACTGCCAGATTATTGTAAAAACATGGGTGTGGAGGAACATGTTAATTAATACCACACTGATGGACAGAGGAGCCTGGTAGGCTGCAGTCCATGGGGTCGCTAAGAGTTGGACACGACTGAGCAACTTCACTTTCACTTTTCAGTTTCATACATTGGAGAAGGAAATGGCAGCCCACTCCAGTGTTCTTGCCTGGAGAATCCCAGGGATGGGGGAGCCTGTAGGGTCGCACAGAGTCGAACACGACTGAAGTGACTTAGCAGCATTCATAACAGCACCAAATACAATTTCTGCATGCTTTTGGTTTTGTTTCTTTGCTTCCCTTAGGATATGTCCACTAGGGGTGTACAGTCAAAATATTGTGTTTTAAACTGATTTGGAATAATTCTTATCTGGGAACCACCCAGATATACACTGATGTTGACTTGTTTCGATTTGCTTTCAAACTTGAGTCATGGTTTGTTCTGTCATCTTGATTTACTATTTTCTCAAAAAATATGTATGACATTTACATGATTCTGAATTCAAACCTAGTTTCCATCCTGGACTCTCTCTCCTGTTCTCTCTTTTCTTGTACAGGTAAACCATTTTTATTCATTTTTTAACTTCCATGATTTTAGATTTGAACTCAGATAATCTGCTTCCACGGAGAAGGCAATGGCACCCCACTCCAGTACTCTTGCCTGGAAAATCCTATGGACGGAGGAGCCTGGTAGGCTGCAGTCCATGGGGTCGCTAAGAGTCAGACACGACCGAGCGACTTCACTTTCATGCATCGGAGAAGAAGATGGCAACCCACTCCAGTGTTCTTGCCTGGAGAATCCCAGGGACAGCAGAGCCTAGTGGGCTGTCGTCTATGCGGTCGCACAGAGTCGAACACGACTGAAGCAACGCAGCAGCAGCAGAAGCAGCAGTCTGCTTCCATATTCTTAAACAAAATGCTAGATTGAAATGGCCCCATCAAAAATTACCAAATCTTTTTTTATTGGGGGCTGTGCGGTTGAAAATTGCATATATTTATACCTTGTAGGGGCTTCCCTGTTGACTCAGTGGTAAAGAATCTGCCTGTGATGCAGAAGATGCAGGAGATCCATGGGTTCCATCCCTGGGTTGGGAAGATCCTCTGGAGGAGGGCATGGCAACCCACTCCAGTATTCTTGCCTTAGAGGATCCCATGGGCAGATGAGTCTGGCAGGCTACAGTCCATAGGGTCACATAGAGTCGGACATAACTGAAGTTACTGAGCATGCACGCATATCTAGTTCTTAAGATGTAAACTTTGAAAATATCATTCTAGGGCTCTCCACAAGTTCCACTCCCTACCTGCACTTCCCTAATTCAAAACTACCAGGCAACAGCTAAAAGCCTCTTTTATGGCTTTTTGTGTTGTTCCAAAAGCTTACAGCCTTAACCCAGATACCTACTTTAAAGATTCATAGCATGCAAGCTTTGCAGATATTCTTTTGAAGTTTGCATTTATAAGCCTTTGTGTACCAGCCTCTGTAAATTTCCATGTGACCTGTCTGAACTTCTTGAAGACAGAGTGTGAACAAACATTACAAGCTTTTTATGAAAGACTATGTAGGCTCCATATAAAAGATTTTTCTTAAATCGCATTATATCTCTAACCATCCCTGTTCATTCTCACAATTTCACTAACCTAGGTTACTATCACATCTCTCTCAGCTCTTAATTCTGCTTTACTCCTGTCTTCTCAGAAAGTCTGTTTAGTTTACAAATCCTGCTCAGCATAATAAAAGGCTGATAGTGGGTGGAAGAGCTTCAGACAACAAAAGCACCAAAAGCAGCCTCCTTAGCCATTTTCAAATCACCCACTGTTCTTTATGAATGGCCCTGGGGGTCCTCAGTTTATCCAATTACACTTTAAATTTTTTCTTGACTCTTAAGCTTGAAACTCCTCTTCTGGGAACCTGGCCCTGTGGGCTAAGTTAAACTGGTAGACTAAATTATCCACAAAGATGTTTACTGTAAACATTATATAATAATAAAAGTTTATTACTACCTAAGTGTCCTACAATAGGGGAATGATTCAGTTCAGTTCAGTTGCTCAGTGATGTCCAACTCTTTGCGACCCCACGGACTGCAGCATACCAGGCTTCCCTGTCCATCACCAACTCCCAGAGCTTACTCAAACTCAGGTCCATCGAGTCTGTAATACCATCCAAGTATCTCATCCTCTGTCGCCCCCTTCTCCTGCCTTCAGTCTTCCCCCCAATCAGGGTCTTTGTCAGTGACTCAGTTCTTTGTATCAGGTGGCCAGAGGATTGGAGCTTCAGCTTCTGCATCAGTCCTTCCAGTGAATATTTAGGGCTGATTTCCTTTAGGATTGCCTAGCTTGATCTCCTTGCAGTCCAAGGGACTCTCAAGCGTCTTCTCCAACACCACAGTTCAAAATCATCAATTCTTCTGCACTCATTTTCTGTGTAATCCAACTCTCACATCCATACATGACTAATGGAAAAACTCTTGCTTTGACTAGATGGATCTTTGTCAGCAAAGAACCCCATGAACAGTATGAAAAGGGGAATGGTTAAATGATGGTATTTGTATTATTCTGTAAAGGCAGACATTGTAATAATATAAAAACTATTAACTGTACTGTTAGTGATAAAGTATAAAAAAGTAATATCAGTAATAATTTGAAGAAAATATGTTAAAATTTTAACAATGCTTAAAAACTGTTAATAATAATAAACAAGATTAATTTCTTATTTTTCCAAATTCTCACAAATGAAGATATATTATTTTTATTAATAATACACACACACACACATACTCACACACTAACCATACAGTATAAATCTGAACTGGATACTCAAGGTTTATAGGTCTATAAGAGATGGATCTGAAGGACAATAGTCTACAGAGAAGAGATGGGGCTTATAGAGTATAATTGAAGATGTGGCTTCAATAAGAACTGTTTCCAAATGAAGGCAGACAAAGTCAAGATCTGGAAAAGATATGAAGAGAATGTAACTGACGTTATCTGACCTTATGGTGGCTAGGATAAAAGAGAAAGTCTAGCACACACTGGAGAATGTGAAGGTGAAAGTAGAATTTTCAATGGAAAATTAGGTTTACATTAGATAGACCTTCTTAAACTGCAGTCATTTATGATTTTTGCCATTTATACTTTCTATGCATATTCTTTTCTCAGTTCAGTTCAGTTCAGTTGCTCAGTCATGTCCGACTCTTTGTGAACCCATGAATCGCAGCACGTCAGACCTCCCTGTTCATCACCAAATCCTTAGTTCACTCAGACCCACGTCCATCGAGTCAGTGATGCCATCCAGCCATCTCATCCTCTGTCGTCCCCTTCTCCTCCTGCTCCCAATCCCTCCCAGCATCAGAGTCTTTTTCAATGACTCAACTGTTTGCATGAGGTGGCCGAAGTACTGGAGTTTCAGCTTTACCATCATTCCTTCCAAAGAAATCCCAGGGCTGATCTCCTTTAGAATGGACTGATTGGATCTCCTTGCAGTCCAAGGGACTCTCAAGAGTCTTCTCCAACACCACAGTTCAAAACCATCAATTCTTTGGCGCTCAGCTTTCTTCACAGTCCAACTCTCACATCCATACATGACCACAGGAAAAACCATAGCCTTGACTAGACAGACCTTTGATGGCAAAGCAATGTCTCTGCTTTTGAATATGCTATCTAGGTTGGTCATAACTTTTCTTCCAAGGAGTAAGTGTCTTTTAATTTCATGGCTGCAGTCACCATCTGCAGTGATTTTGGAGCCCCCCAAAATAAAGTCTGACATTGTTTCCACTGTTTCCCCACCTATTTCCAATGAAGTAATGGGACCAGATGCCATGATCTTCGTTTTCTGAATGTTGAGCTTTAAGCCAACTTTTTCACTCTCCTCTTTCACTTTCATCAAGAGGCTTTTGAGCTCCTCTTCACTTTCTGCCATAAGGGTGGTGTCATCTGCATATCTGAGGTCATTGATATTTCTCCCAGCATTCTTGATTCCAGCTTGTGTTTCTTCCAGTCCAGCGTTTCTCATGATGTAGTCTGCATAGAAGTTAAATAAGCAGGGTGACAAAATCCAGCCTTGACGTACTCCTTTTCCTATTTGGAACCAGTCTGTTGTTCCATGTCCAGTTCTAACTGTTGCTTCCTGACCTGCATACAGATTTCTCAAGAGGCAGGTCAGGTGGTCTGGTAATCCCATCTCTTTCAGAATTTTCCACAGTTTCTGTGATGCACACAGTCAAAGGCTTTGGCATAGTCAATAAAGCAGAAATAGATGTTTTTCTGGAACTCTCTTGCTTTTTCCATGATCCAGCGGATGTTGGCAATTTGATCTCTGGTTCCTCTGCCTTTTCTAAAACCAGCTTGAACATCTGGGAGTTCACGGTTCATATTACTGAAGCCTGGCTTGGAGACTTTTGAGCATTACTTTACTAGCATGTGAGATGAGTGCAATTGTGCGGTAGTTTGAGTATTCTTTGGCATTGACTTTCTTTGGGATTGGAATGAACACTGACCTTTTCCAGTCCTGTGGCCACTGCTGAGTTTTCCAAACTGCTGGCATATTGAGTGTAGCACTTTCACAGCATCATCTTTCAGGATTTGAAAGAGCTCAACTGGAATTCCATCACCTCCACTAGCTTTGTTTGTAGTGATGCTTTCTCAGTAATGTTTAAATCAATTCACCAGCTCCTTCATTTTTTTTTTTAATTCTTCCTTTAATTTTAACCTGATAGTATATATGCAGAGATGGCTCCAATATATATTTTTCTAAAAAAAATTATTACTTTCTAATTAATATTTTCTAATATAATTATTAAAATATAAATTTTTATCCAATGAGAATCCTGCAATTATCTTTGAGACACTACTTTACAGCAAAGAGATAAAGAGAAGAGAATTTTCCCTGAGGAGACTGAATATGCAAGAAAAAAAATTTGTTGATAACAGAATAAGCCTCCTGAGAGCAAAGTGAAAGATTTTGGAAGGCAGTCAACAGTATGAAAGTGAGAGGTTGGGGTGGATTGATTAGATCTTCAAATGAGAGAACAGAGTAATATGCCAGAAGAGTCTGCATTTTAGGTGCTGCTCTAGTACTAAAGATGAAAAGCATGAATGAAGTTATCTGATCTTATAAACATTCATCTCTGGCTAAAATTACCTACAACACTGTAGGTCTAGAACTTCCTATGGGCCCTATAGCTATTGTGTCCTTAGAGGAGGGTGAGAAATGCCTTCATGGCCCAGTGGTACCAGGACATTTACTCTGGGTTATAACTGAATCTTGAGCTACATATCAATTTCAGATTGTCAGCTAAAATTCCTGTATGGTTTCAGAGCTGGAGGCTACTTCATATTGTCTCCTAAGTTGTCAACAAACCTCTTCTTTACTCCATAACATGTGTACCTAATTTTGAAACTGAGAGAAGAAGAAGGTTTTACCTTCCTTGAAATTTAGTCAGTTTATCAGGTAGTGGAATTTCCCTGGTGATCCACTGGCTGAGACTCAGCTCTCAA
Source organism: Cephalophus harveyi (assembly GCA_006410635.1). Classification (NCBI taxonomy): domain Eukaryota; kingdom Metazoa; phylum Chordata; class Mammalia; order Artiodactyla; family Bovidae; genus Cephalophus; species Cephalophus harveyi. The sequence continues at coordinate 282,358 of SJYT01066764.1, read as the reverse complement.
TACGGGGGTCGTGGGTTCAGTTCCAGCTCAAGGAACTAGATCCTGCATGCTGCAATTAAAGATTTCATTTGCTGCAACTAAAAGATCCCACATACCACAACTAAGACCCAGTGCAATCAAATAAATAAATGCATACATATTTTTTTAAAGTATGTTAGGTATTTACCACAAAAGCCTCAAGTTTCTGGTTTTGCATATCCTACAGTGCTATTTTACACATAATCTTAAATGAGAAGAAGAATAAAATGAAGAAAACTCACCACATTAAATAAAATTATCTTTCAAGTCATCAATGATTCGAATCAGTGACCCAGATTATATTCTCATCAGGAAACAAACAATTTAACAGGTATGCCCCACAGTCTACCAGCTTGCTGCTGCTGCTGCTAAGTCATTTCAGTCGTGTCCGACTCTGTGAGACCCCATAGACGGCTGCCCACCAGGCTCCCCCGTCCCTGGGATTCTCCAGGCAAGAACAATGGAGTGGGTTGCCATTTCCTTCTCCAATTCCAGAAAGTGAAAAGTGAAAGTGAAGTCACTCAGTCATGTCCGACTCTTAGCGATCCCATGGACTGCAGCCTACCAGGCTCCTCCGTCCATGGGATTTTCCAGGCAAGAGTACTGGAGTGGGGTGCCATTGCCTACCAGCTTGAGGGGGTTTTTAAAAATCAATGAATATTTATAATACACTAAAAAGAAAAATGATAGGAATGCACAACTGTCTCTGACTAAAATCCTCAATAAATAACTTCAGGAATCATAATATTGTCCAAATCACTTCCATTACTAACAATGTACTCGTTTGGCCCCTGCTGCGGTTTCAGTATGAACTTCTCTCTGTATAAGTGACTCAGATAGTATCCTGTCTGATCATCACAGACCTAGCTCCTTTCTTTTCCTCTAATACAGCTTCTTTCTCCTAAAGTGGCTGAGGCTATCAATGAGGGTTGCATTAAGCTACCTTTGTGCTTCAGGCTCAAGACAGTCATTCTCCCCTCACCCTAGTGAACCAGCCTATGTCTCTGCACTGTGACTGGTCCATGTGAAGATTGTTCTCAAGAAAATAAAAATATCACAACCATCTCCATCCTAACGCCAAGACAAGGGTGAGGTTGCCTTTCCTCCTTTGCGGGCTTGGAAAATTACTACTCTTCTCTCTTTCCTAACACCTCTGCTTGACTATCCCTTCCCCAAAATTTTCAGGACAACTCCTTGAAATACTTGTCCACCATTTATTCAGTCAGTCTATCAGACATCTAAGAAATATTTATGGAGTGTCTGTTCTGTATCAATTTCTCTTCTAGACACTGAAGATACAGCCATAGTGTCAATCTTGGGGTAGAGGACAGATTTGTTTGCTCCTCAGGATAATACAGATAATTTCTCCCCCTGGATTAAGGGTTGGCAGGTTTTTTAGCGCTTCCTTTTAAAAGTCTGAGATTTCCTAAGCTTGGGATGCCTAAACTAAAATGCAAATCTGCGTGTGTGTGGCATCCTACATTGGCCACTGTATATTACGCTGCAGAACTTGACAGGCCAGTAAGGTTAGCTCTCATATGGTGACTGTCTCTGCAGGTCTTAGGGTTGCCTCTGCTCGTTCTAGAACCAGTCTCTGTTTAGAAATGTATCTTGCCCTGTTGGGTTACCACTAGTGGGTCCTATTACTGGAAGCCAACTTTGTCCCTTTCTCCACACTGCTTTTATTTTCCTTCTGGTTTTAAATTTCTTCTTTTCAATGGGGCTCCACCAAGACACTTTCACCAACCAGTACCCTTTGAAAACAAATTATAAGATCAAGAGAGGAGGCGATCAGTATTAAGTATGCCTGGTCTTCACTGATATATTTTTATCCTCATTCTCTCCAGTGTTTATCTTGGAAGAACAGTTTAACCATCTACATAGAAGAACTGTAAGGCATATGTCAACCAACCCTGGTTATGGACTTTGTGTTTAAATTCCATTTCTATCACTAATATGTAAATTTGAATGAATACAGTGAGTTAATCTTTTAAAAACCTCACTTTCCTTATCTGTAAACTGGAATACATAAGCCTTATGAAATGCTGAGAACACCAGAAAATGGAGAGTAAATTTTTTTGCCAGTGCTACTCTCTAACTAGAGGATAATTCCTGTCTGAAGGAGGAAAGGAAAGAAAAGAGATTGAGTATAGGTAATACCAGCTTCCTGGGCAAGACACCATAAGGGATTGCCTGTCTTATGTTTCCAAGCACTTGAAGCCAGAGAAAGAGGAAAGTGTATAATTTTATCTGAGGCAATCCAGTGGCATGATTAAGGTGGAATGATGATATTTTAGTTTACATTTGTGAAGACATATAATTCAAGGACACCTTGGAATTTCTCCCTACCCTTCTGTGTTTTAACCCAGCAGTTAAAGACTACCTACTCCCAGAGGCAGACAACTTTGGTTTTAATCTTCAGTATGTGATTATCCAGTTTTCCCACCACTACATATTGAAGAGACAGTCCTGTCCCTGTTGAGTATTCTTGCTCCCTTGTGGTGGTGGTTTAGTCGCTAAATCATGTTCAAGTCTTGTGACCCCATGGACTGTATCCCACCAGGCTCCTCTGTCCATGGGATTTTCCAGGCAAGAATACTGGAGTGGTTTTGCCATTTCCTTCTCCAGGAAATCTTCCTGAATCAGGGATGAACCTAGGTCTCCTGCACTGCAGGCAGATTCTTTACCAGCTGAGCCACCAGGTTGATTGTATTTGTGAGGGCTTTTTTCTGCCTTTTGATTCTGTCCCATTTGTCTATGTGTCTGTTTATGCCAGTACTATACTTTTTTGATTACTATAGCTTTGTGATATAGTTTGAACTCAAGAACTGCTCTGTCTACAGCTTTGTTCTTCCTTAAGAGCTGCTTTGACTATTTGAAGCCTTTTACAGTTCTAAAGGAATTTTAGCATTTTTAAAAACATCTCTTTGAAAAATGATATTGGAATTTTTATAGAATTTGCATTGATTTTAAATATGACTTTGGGTAAGAGGGACATTTTAAATAATATTAATTATTCTGATCCAGTCCCTAATCAGTTCTGCAACAATACTCAGCTTTCTTCTATCTTAGGGTCTTTGGATGTATGTTGTTTTGTCTCATTGCAATGGTGTTCTTCTGTTCCAATTAATAAAATGGCAGATTACTTCTCAACTTTCAGGTTTAGAGTCAGGGAAATTTCCCCTGATCATGCTCACCATCATCCTCTCTTTCTATATATGTCTGATTCATACCACTTATCACCAATTGTAATTGTGTACCTAGTAGTTTAATTGGTTATTATCTATTTTGTTTACTTGGTTATTATCTATTTGGGATATCAAACTAGATTTGATATCTAAAAAGGCAGATATTCTGTCTGTCTTTATTTCTGTTCAATGCTCAATGCTCAGCACAGTACCAGGTGTTCTGCAAATACACAATAACTTTGTCAGTGGTTGTGAAATAAGAAACAAGTTGTTCTAGCACATTGCATTCACATGAGTTGATATTATAGCTCTTCATTTTTCTCAGATTATGGGGAAGAAAGACTACTTTTGCAACTTAATCTTATACATGATCATCAAAGTTAAGAGAATGGAACAGGGTGACAGACAGGGCTTGGGAAGCTCATTGTTAAACTGTAACTGAACAGATATAAGGGATACTGGTTTTGCTCATAAAATCTAACTGTTTAGATTCTAATATGAAATCATTGCCTAAATTTAAAGGAAAATAAAGTTGCAATAAAACAATATTTGGTTGAAAATGTAATATAATTGTGCAGAGGTAGTTTTTAAGCAAGCGCAATTTTACATTGTATAACCTAGGATAACTAATAGAATGCTAAACCTAACAATGTTTAACAATGTTTTCATTAAATGACTACATTTTTATACACATACACATTGGTATGATGTTAATTATTAATTTTCCCTTACGAGTTTTATTTCAAAATAGGAATCAGGAGGCAAGTGCTAGATAGAAATAAAAGAAAAAATTAAACTGCTAAGTCGCTTCAGTCGTGTCCGACTCTGTGCGACCCCATAGACGGCAGCCCACCAGGCTCCCCCGTCCCTGGGATTCTCCAGGCAAGAACACTGGAGTGGGTTGCCATTAACTACAGATAGGA
>SJYT01066764.1:166654-277921 GCA_006410635.1 Cephalophus harveyi | reverse complement strand
AGATCATGGCATCTGGTCCCATCACTTCATGGGAAATAGATGGGGAAACAGTGGAAACAGTGTCAGACTTTATATTTTGGGGCTCCAAAATCACTACAGATGAGAGACTGCAGCCATGAAATTAAAAAACGCTTACTTCTTGGAAGGAAAGTTATGACCAACCTAGACAGTATATTCAAAAGCAGAAACATTACTTTGCCGACTAAGGTCCGTCTAGTCAAGGCTATGGTTTTTCCAGTAGTCATGTATGGATGTGAGAGTTGGACTGTGAAAAAAGCTGAGCACCGAAGAATTGATGCTTTTAAACTGTGGTGTTGGAGAAGACTCTTGAGAGTCTCTTAGACTGTAAGGAGATCCAACCAGTCCATTCTAAAGGAGATCAACCCTGGGATTTCTTTGGAAGGACTGATGCTAAAGATGAAACTCCAGTACTTTGGCCACCTCATGTGAAGAGTTGACTCATTAGAAAAGACTCTGATGCTGGGAGGGATTGGGAGCAGGAGGAGAAGGGGACGACAGAGGATGAGATGGCTGGATGGCATCACTGACTCGATGGACGTGAGTCTGAGTGAACTCTGGGAGTTGGTGATGGACAGGGAGGCCTGGCGTGCTGTGATTCATGGGGTCGCAAAGAGTCGGACACGACTGAGTGACTGAACTGAACTGAACTGATACTTAAGTTATAGCTCAGGCAAACATCTTTAGGATGAAAATGTTTAGGACAAAATAGGCTCAAAATGTGAGTGCTACAAAACAGGTGGACATAGTCCAAGGACACAATAGACCAAAAAATCAAAGATGCCACCTCTTTATACCTTTTGAGTATACCTAAATATAGTGCATAATTCAAGTGTTTCACATGATATTCTCTCTCTGAAAAAATCTTATGATAAATAAATCAACTTGTCTTTGCCTGAAGACAAATATAAAACATTTTGTTTAAGACATTTTTGGGTTAAAAAAAAAATTGCAATATTGAGAAAAAGTCGTTATCTGAAAGGTGGTATAACTTTTCAAGGATCTTAATAATGTAAGTAGTTGATTGAAAAGTCACTATGTATGGTTAAGGATATAGTTTTCTGATAACATACCTTTTGGATTCCTATCTGGAGGTGAAAGAGAAAAAAGACTTTCTAAAGCATTCCCAAGGACCATTGAAACACTGAAACAGCTTTGCTTATGTTTTTACTTCTGGAAATTATATATATATATATATATATAGATAGATAGATATAAATGATGTCCTCTTATCCTGATTGTTCAACAAAAATTCTGCAAAGAAAATATCAATAAGCAAAAACAGAAACAATATTTGATATTGTCAGTTATATTTTATCTCCCTAATTCATGATACAATAGACTCAACTACATCTGATACTGAACCATAGCTTAGATAGACTCACTATACATTGGACTTCCCAGGTGATACAATGGTTAAGAACTGCCTGATGACACAAGAGACGCAGGTTCAATCCCTGAGTTGGGAAGATCCGCTCAAGTAAGAAATGCAACCATTTGCACCATATGTAAATAATTGTGAATGCTATGAATACAAATCTGGACAGATGAGGCATGTTTTCATGACAAATCAATTATTATAAGTAGTACTGTCACTGTGAATTTCAGCAGTGGTAAATGCTCTTAGCTAAATCTTCTCTCAGTTTACAAAGTAACAGCTTTACTAGAAAATTCAATGTACATTAAATTTGCAAGAAATATAGTTTTTTAATATATATATATATAATGAAGTTAGGTTTCAGAGTCCAATTATTATAAAAAGTATTTAATCTATGGGAACATTTGGTGGTACATTTTAAGGTCTTATGGGATGTTGAGCAATTCTTGATTGTGTGGAACACCTAACAGCCCTGCTTCCACTAAAATAAATACCAGTAGTATCTCCTAATGATTGTGACAGAAAACATTACTTTCTCCTCCCTCCAATATTTCTAAAACTTCCCTTGGAGGGTAGTCCTGCCCTCATGGAAAACCTCTGATTTATATTCTTGAGATTTCAGCCACAAATGCCATTAAAGTGAAGAGTAATCAGAAATAAATACTCTTAAGAGGAAAGAAAAGTGCCAAAACAGCACAAGAACATTACATGGATTAAAGAATCTCAATTTTTTTTTTTTCATTGCTAAAAAGATGCAATAAGCAACATGCTACTTTGTACCTAAATGTCATCTTGGAGAGGTTCCTCAGATGGCAACAGATATCTGAGAAATTAGGAATTTTTGCCTTAAGAAAATAAGATCTAATGATGTTGCTTAAATTATTAAATAGAAATAAAATTTTCCCCCATTGCACATTAGGTGATGATTTATCATTGTTTCAGATAGCTTAGCTATACCCAAGAAATAGTTGTCAGTAGTATAAAATGCTTCAGGGAGTAACACAAAATCTAATTGCAATATGGAGTCTACTTGTGACCTTAGGTAAAACACTTTTCATGAACTTTTGTGTTGCCATCGGAGATATTCTTGGGAGACAAGGATATGGAAAAAAGATGCCTGGCTGTTAAAAAATCTTACTAATCTTTTAGTAAGAAAAATCTTTTTCTTACTAATCTACCTTTTGTCAATGTAATTTGCAGACCCCCAAGCACTAGTACGTCAAGCCTGTATATTGTCACCCTGCTTATTTGACTTATATGCAGAGTACATCATGAGAAACGCTGGACTGGAAGAAGCACAAGCTGGAATCCAAGACTGCGGGGAGAAATATCAAAAACCTCAGATAGGCAGATGACACCACCTTTATGGCAGAAAGTGAAGAGGAACTAAAAAGCCTCTTGATGAAAGTGAAAGAGGACAGTGAAAAAGTTGGCTTAAAGCTCAACATTCAGAAAACGAAGATCACAGCATCTGGTCCCATCACTTCATGGGAAATAGATGGGGAAACAGTGGAAACAGTGTCAGACTTTACTTTGGGGGGCTCCCAAATCGCTGCAGATGGTGATTGCAGCCATGAAATTAAAAGATGCTTACTCCTTGGAAGAAAAGTTATGACCAACCTAGATAGCATATTGAAAAGCAGAGACATTACTTTGCCAACAAAAGTCTGTCTAGTCAAGGCTATGGCTTTTCCAGTGGTCATGTATGGATGTGAGAGTTGGACTGTGAAGAAAGCTGAGTGCCGAAGAATTGACACTTTTTTAAACAGTGGTGTTGGAGAAGACTCTTGAGAGTCCCTTGGACTGCAAGGAGATCAGCCCTGGGATTTCTTTGGAAGGACTGATACTAAAGCTGAAACTCCAGTACTTTGGCCACCTCATGCGAAGTGGAAGTTGACTCATTGGAAAAGACTCTGATGCTGGGAGGAATTGGGGGCAGGAGGATAAGGGGACGACAGAGGATGAGCTGGCTGGATGGCATCACCGACTTGATGGACATGAGTTTGAGTGAACTCCAGGAGTTGGTGACGGACAGGGAGGCCTGGTGTGCTGCCTCCAGGGCAGCACACAAACATAAGAATGAGGTAGTATGCATTTGCATGTTTATATAATTAAGAATTCATGGGGTCGCAAAGAGTCAGACACTACTGAGTGACTGAACTGAACTGAAGCACTAAAGATAAGAGGGTAGGGAAAAAGTATTGTTCTACCCTGACAATAGCATACTAACTAGAGGGAGGAGAGAAGCAAAAAAGATATTTTTCTTTTGAAGATGGAAAAAACTTAAACAGGTTTATTTGCTGTGAAGACAGTGTCAGGAGAGAGGAAATCATTGAGATAACCAAGAATGGAGCTGAGCAATGAAGAGTACACACAGCGAGATGAACCAGTAGTTGTGGCAAAGGGATTTCTCTTTTTGCAGGGAGCAACTGTGGGAATCAAAGTGAAATCTTTGGGGATTTGCAATCAACTGAAAGAAAAATCTCAGGAATTCTTGCATGTTAGTCAACATATTTAATCATTACATTTGGATATTTTGAGTAAATCTTTGGAGGGTTTATTAACCTAGTTTCAATTAATCTTTTTTTTTTTTTGAACTTTTAAGGTATAGCATACATAAATAGAATTGTCTACATCATAAACTTATAGCTCAGTGAATTGAATAAGCCCCTATAACCTAATCACCAGCCAGGTCAAAAGAGAGAACATTACTTGCATTCTCAGACGTTCCCTCTTGGCTTCTTCCAGTGACAATCTCTCCTCAAGGTTAACCACTAATCTGACTTCTAAATCATAGATTAGTGTTGTGTATTTTTGCACTTTATAAAATATATGGAATTTTACAATATACTCTTTTATCCTACTTCTTCCACTCAACATGTTTTTGAGATATGTTCTGTGTGGTTGCAGACTTTTTAATTCTCATTGCTGTATAGTATTCCATTGTGAATATACACCACTGATGTAGTTATCCATTCTACTTTTGAATGTCATTTATTTGGGTAATTTCTAGTTTTAATATTCTGCATAGTATCACCATGAACATTTTTGGTCTTATCTTGGTTTACATACTTACATATTTTCATTGGGTATAGACTTAAGAATAGAAATATAGGGTAAGCTGGGTTTTTTAACTGCCAAAATTTGTTGATCCATTTTACTAGCATGGAGAAACAATGACATCTGGTGCATAAAATAATGAATTTCAGGTTTCAGTATATATTTGATATTTTTTAGAGAATCTATTCTTACAGGTGATATGAAGTTATAAGAATCCATACAGACAATGTACTTATAGTTCTTGTATCTAGCATTGAAATTAATATAAAAATACTCACTTTGAACCCAAATAACTTAAGAATAAAATTTTTAGACTCACGAATAATCAAGTAATTAGGTAAGAATAACACTTTTATGGAAAAAATACTATTTTATGTGTACTAATGACAATGTTTTAAAACGCAAATCACTACCCTTAATGTGCCAAAAAGTGAAAGGCTTTAAGGTTTGTGAAATATGCAGGGTTTTTTTCCTAACCTCAACTAAAGAAACTTGAATAAAGCAAAATACAAACATACACAGATACTATGCTTATAATTTAATTTAAAAGGAAAACTAATTTATATATTGGAATTCTTTAGAATAATTTGGGGAGTTATCTGTCCTTTTACGTTTCTGGGCCTGCTGAAAAAGCTAAACTCACACAAAAAATACATTATATAATTAAGAAACATGCAAATGCATACTACCTTATTTTTATGTTTGTGTGTTATCTTTGTTATCACAAAATAGATGGATGACTCAGGTATGTTCTTTAAGGCATTGTTTGGTTATGCCTATAGTTCTAGAAGAATGGTACAGGTTTTTCCCTTGACTTGATGAAGCTTAGGTATCAGGGTTTATCACACTGAAATGTAATGCTCTTCAGCATTTATTCCACAAACATTTATTGTAATCTTTTATCTGCCAAACATATTAGCTAGTGGAGCTATCTTGGTAGTTTGAGAAAATAAATAAAGTTTATGGTATTAATTGTTCACAGCTGGAGAAAGTAAGAACAACTAGAGGAAATATACTGGATTCCTGAGAAGCACTGAAGGCCCAGTTGAGGGAAAAGATCTTGAATTTTTTAACAGTGCTAATTATCAGGAGAGCTCATCAAGCAGAGTTTGGTCAGAGAGGAAGAGGACAGGTAAACTAAGCTGGATTGGATTTTTTAAGAAAATATATAATAGAAGATAAATGAGTCAGAGAGATAAGGGCCTAAAGGATAACTATGAAAATATTTCATGGAGTTGATGTGGGACCTGAAAGTAAAGGGTGTTTTACAGATAGATTTGATAGCAAGAGAGAATGCTAATGTTTCTTAAGTACTTGGAAATTAGATGAAGTTAAAGTATTATGGTAAGAATGAAGTAGGATAGCTGGAAGGACAAACAAGGTTAAGGGCAGAGGAAATTGTGAATTTACGACTTCATGAAGCATTTGCAGTGCTGAGTGAGACAGAAGAGTGTGGCAAATGTGAAGTGGAAATGGAAGTTGTTGGAAATAAGGAAGCTGATAAAATGAGAGGCAAAGATATTAGATGGACATTGGTAATCAGGATAATTGCGGAACTTAAGTAAGTCTGAGTGATTTAGCAAAGCTCTTAATAAATGAGGGATGGTGATCAGGATATTAGCAGATGAAAATAGTATTGGTGAGGACTAAAAGTAAACAATTGAAAAAATTAGTAAATGTCAACAGAAGATAAATAACTGATAAATAAGCCTATAAAACAATGTCTAATCTTACAAGTAAGTGAAAGTGAAGTGAAAGTGTTAGTCACTCAGTCCTGTCTAACTCTTTGCAATCTCATGGACTGTAGCCCACCAGGCTCTTCTGTCCATGGGATTATATCCAGGCAAGACTACAGGAATGGGTTGCCATTTCCTTCTCCAGGGGATCTTCCCAACCCAGGAATCAAATCTGGATCTCTTGCATTACAGACAGATTCTTTATCATCTGAGCCATCAGGGAAGCCCTTACAAGTAATAAAATGACTGTAAAAAGAAAAAGATGAGAAACCTTATATTTTATCTATGAAATTATCAGAATTTTAAAGAATCCTTGTCAAGAATGTAATGAAACATATACTTTAATAAGTATGAATATAAACTACTGGAACATTTTGGAACTTAATTTAGCAATGTTATTAAATATATATCAACAAATGCTGACCAGTTAATTTCACTCCTGGGAAACTATTATAAAGGGATCACTGGAGTGTTACTTAAAATAATCAAAATGGAAAAGAATCTGAGTAGCTAACAAAAGGAAATGCTTCTCATATACTGTTAAGTTGGAAAATATCTTACAATGTCTTATATACAATATGATCAAATTACTTAAAACCAAAACCTATGCATTAATAAATGACTAGAACAAGGTATCCTAAGAAGAAAGAAAACTAATGCTTTTTTCCTTACTTAAAAATATATTCTTTTGTGTTTTTCAAAGTTTCTCTAATTAGTAATATATCAATTTTTACTGGAAATATAAAACTGAATTTAATAACAGTGTAGAGCAAACCACTGACAACACTACCACCAACAAAAATTTGAATGCACTAAAAATATAAAAGAAAATTAAAATAAATATAGACCACTTAAACACACACCCTCTTCCAGCAGCTCAAGAGATGACTCTACTCATGGATATCATTAAGTAGTCAATACCAAAATCAGATTGATTATATTCTTTGCAGCCAAATATGAAGAAGCTCTCTACAGTCAGCCAAAACAAGATCTGGAGCTAACTGTGGCTCAGATCATTATCTCCTTATCGCAAAATTCAGACTTAAATTCAAGAAAATAGGGAAAACCATTAGGCCATTCAGGTATGACCTAAATCAAATCCCTTATGATTATACAGTGGAGGTGATGAATAGATTCAAGGGATTAGATCTGGTAGACAGAGTGCCTGAAGAACTATGGAGAGAGGTTTAGAACATTGTACAGGAGGCAGTGACCAAAACTATCCCAAAGAAAATGAAATGAAAGAAGGCAAAGTAGTTGTCTGAGGAGGCCTTACAAATAGCTGAGGAAAGATGAGAAGTGAAAAGCAAGGGAGAAAGGACAAGATAGACCCAACTGAGTACAGAATTCGAGAGAGTAGCAAGAAGAGGTAAGAAGCCCTTGTTTAAGTGAACTATGCAAAGAAATAGAGGAAGACAATAGAATGGGAAAGACTAGAGATCTCATCAAGAAAATTGGAGATACCAAGGGAACATTTCTTGCAAAGATGGACACAATAAAAGACAGAAATGGCAAGGACCTAACAGAAGCAAAAAAGATTAAGAAGAAGTGGCAAGAATACACAGAAGACTCATTTAAAAAAATGGTCTTAATGACCTGGATAGCCACCTAGTATGAAGTCAAGTGGGCATTAGGAAGCATTACTGTGAACAAAGCTAGTGGAGGTGATGGAATTCCAATTGAGCTATTTCAAATCCTAAAAGATGATGCTGTTAAAGTGCTGCATTCAATAGGCCAGCAAATTTGGAAAAGTCAGCAGTGGCCACAGGACTGGGAAAGGACACTTTTCACTCTAATCTCAAAGACAAGCAATGCCAAAGAATGTTCAAACCATTATACAATTGTACTCATTTCACATGCTAGCAAGATTATGTTCAAAATCCTTCAAGCTAGATTCCAACTGTACGTGAACTGGGAAATTCCAGATATACAAGCTGGATTTAGAAAAGGAAGAGGAACCAGAATTCAAACTGCCAATATCTGTTGGATTACAGAAAAGGCAAGGGAATTCCAGAAAAGCATGTTTCTGCTTCATTGGCTGTGCTACAGCCTTTGACTATGTTGATTGCAAGAAACTGGAAAATTTCTAAAGAGATGGGAATATCAGACCACCATACCTGTCTCCTGACAAATCTATATGCAGGTCAAGAAGCAGTAGTTGGAACCAGACATGGAACAATGGATTGGTTCAAAAGGAGTACATCAAGGCTGTATATTGTCACCCCGCTTATTTAACTTATATGCAGAGAACATCATGGGAAGTGCTGGGTTGGATGACTCACAAGCTGGAATCAAAATTGCTGGGAGGATTATCAGCAACCTTAAATATGCAGATGATATCACTCTAATGGGAGAAAGTGAAGAGGAACTAAAGAGCCTCTTGATGAGGGTGAAAAAAGAGAGTGAAAAAGCTGGCTTAAAACTCAAGACTAAAGAAACTAAGATGACATCTAGTCCCATCATTTCATGGCAAATTGATGGGGAAACAATGGAAACGGTGACAGATTTTATTTTCTTGGGTTCCAAAATTACTACAGATGGTGACTGCAGCCATGAAATTAAAAGACGTGTGGTACTTGGAAGGAAAGCTACGACAAACTTACACAGCATATTAAAAAAAACAGAGACATCACTTTGTCGACAAAAGTCCATATAGTAAAAGCTATGGTTTTTCCAACAGTCATGTATGGGTGTGAGAGTTGGACTATAAAGAAAGCTGGGCACTGAAGAATTGATGCTTTTGAACTGTGGTGTTGGAGGACTCTTGAGAGTCACTTGGACTGTAAGGAGATCCAACCAATCCATCAGAGAGGAAATCAGTCCTGAATATTCGTTGGAAGGACTGATACCGAAACTGAAACTCCAATACTTTGGCCACCGGATGTGAAGAACTGACTCATTGGAAAAGACACTGATGCTGGGAAAAATTGAAGGCAGGAGGAAATGGGGACAACAGAGAATGAGACGGTTGGATGGCATCCTGACTCAATGGACATGAGTTTGAGTAAGCTCTGGGAGTTGGTGATGGATAGGGAAGCCTGATGTGCTGCAGCCCAAGGAGGCAGAAAGAGCTGGACATGACTGAGTGACTGAACTGACTGAATGACTGATTCTTTGCATATCTCCTTATTTTAAATTCTAGCTACGCTGGTCTCCAGTCTGTCTCCTCAGTTCAGTGAGACTGTTGGACTCTTTAAGTTTGCTTTCCTTATGCCATGTAAGTCTCACCTCATTTGATTTCCCTTCTTAGGGATCACAGCCCTCTATTACCTATTGCCCCACTATCTGAAAATAATTGTGTTCTATAATTATTCCAATTTCTAGTTACAGTAAGAGGTAATTCTAGACCATCTTATATCATGGCTTAAGTCTCACCTAGAATTGCATATCCAGAAAAATATCTTTCAAAAATGAAAGAAAAATAATACATTTTAGATAAATGGGGGCTGAGAGAACTTGTTGCCAGCAGAATTTACCACAATACAAGATATGCTGAAGGAATATCTTCAGATTGAAGAAACTGATACCACATGGGAATTCAGATAGATGGGAAGGAGTGGAGAATACAAGAAATATTATATGTATAAGTGAAGTCGCTCAGTCGTGTCCGACTCTTTGCGACCCCATGGACTGTAGCCTACCAGGCTCCTCCGTCCATGGGATTTTCCAGGCAAGAGTACTGGAGTGGGTTGCCATTCCCTTCTCCAGGAGATCTTCCCGATCCAGGGATTGAACCCGGGTCTTCCGCACTGTAGGCAGACGCTTTACCATTATATGTATAGGTAATTATAAAATACTAACATTTGTTTTCTTAAATTTTTCAAGTCATAATATACATAAAAGAAAAGTAAGAACAGTATATTTTGATATTTGTAATACACTCAGAGGTAAATGTGTGATGCAAATAGTCAGAAACAACTTAGTGATTAAAAAACAATAACAAAAGTGTGGAACAGTATCATAAAGGATTGGGTTTCCCAGGTGGTTCACTGATAAAGAATCCACCTGCCAATGCAGGAGACATAAGAGATGTGAGTTCAATCCCTGGATTGGGAAGATCCTCTGGAGAAGGAAATGGCAACCCACTCCAGTATTCTTGCCTGAGAAATTCCATGGACAGAGAGACTGGTGGGTTACAGTCCATGGGGTTGCAGAGTCAGAACCGACTTAGCAAATAAACAACAGAAAGGATGCAACAGAAGGGTGCAAATAAAATTTTACAACTGTTTCTTACATAATAAGTGAAGTGACATGACATTAATTCAAGAAGACTGTGCTTAATTAAGGATGCATACTATAACCCCTACAGGAAACATCCCAAAACCAAAAAACAAACAAAATCCACAGAGCTGTATTAGCTAAACAGCCCATAGGAGAGCTAGAGCTCAGTGCTCAGTTGCTCAGTTGTGTCTGACTCTTTTGCAACCTCATGGACTGTAGCTCGCCAGGCTCCTCTGTCCATGAGATCTTCCAGGCAAGAATATTGGAGTGGGTTGCCATTTCCTTCTCCAAGGGATTTTCCCAACCAAGGGATGGAACCTGCATCTCTTGTGTCTCCTGTATTGAGAGGTGGATTCTTTACCACTGAGCCAACTGGGAAGCCCTAGAAGAGATAGTATGAGATATTAAAAATTTTATTAACTAAACAATAAAAATAAAGGGAAGAACAAAGAACACATATAAAGCAAATAGCTGATAGTAAATTTCATCTCAATTGTACTGGTATTTCAAATTCAGAGTTTATAGAATACATAAAAAAAGCAAATCCCAATTATTTGCTGCCTACAAGAGATCTGCAGTATAATAATAAAGAAAAATCATAATAACAAAGCCAGATTGAACACAAAAGGTGGTAACACACCAAATACTGAGCATGTGAAAGCTGGTATGCTATAATAATGTCAGACAATATTGACTTCAAGACAAGAAGCATTGTGAGACTAAAAGAGGATCATCTTATAATCACAAAAGGATAAATTCATCAAGAAGATATCACAATCCTAAGGTGAATGTACTTAGTAATAATATTTCAAAATACATAAAGCAAAAATGACCAGAATTAACAGGAGTAATAGATAAATCCCTGAAGTAGAAGATTTTAATACTTCTCTCAGCAATTGGTAGAAAAAGTAGACAATATGTCAGTACAGATCATCATAGACAATTTGAATAACACTATCAATCAACATGATCTAAGCGACATTTACAAAACACTATATCCAACAACTGCAGAACATATAATTCTTTCAAGAGCAAATGAAACATGCACTGAGATAAATTATATGCTGAACTGTAAAACAAATATTAACAAATTTCAGTTTTGAAATCATGTTTCCTGTCCATGCTGCTGCTGCTGCTATGTTTCTTAAGTACTTGGAAATTAGATGAAGTTAAAGTATTATGGTAAGAATGAAGTAGGATAGCTGGAAGGACAAACAAGGTTAAGGGCAGAGGAAATTGTGAATTTACGACTTCATGAAGCATTTGCAGTGCTGAGTGAGACAGAAGAGTGTGGCAAATGTGAAGTGGAAATGGAAGTTGTTGGAAATAAGGAAGCTGATAAAATGAGAGGCAAAGATATTAGATGGACATTGGTAATCAGGATAATTGCGGAACTTAAGTAAGTCTGAGTGATTTAGCAAAGCTCTTAATAAATGAGGGATGGTGATCAGGATATTAGCAGATGAAAATAGTATTGGTGAGGACTAAAAGTAAACAATTGAAAAAATTAGTAAATGTCAACAGAAGATAAATAACTGATAAATAAGCCTATAAAACAATGTCTAATCTTACAAGTAAGTGAAAGTGAAGTGAAAGTGTTAGTCACTCAGTCCTGTCTAACTCTTTGCAATCTCATGGACTGTAGCCCACCAGGCTCTTCTGTCCATGGGATTATATCCAGGCAAGACTACAGGAATGGGTTGCCATTTCCTTCTCCAGGGGATCTTCCCAACCCAGGAATCAAATCTGGATCTCTTGCATTACAGACAGATTCTTTATCATCTGAGCCATCAGGGAAGCCCTTACAAGTAATAAAATGACTGTAAAAAGAAAAAGATGAGAAACCTTATATTTTATCTATGAAATTATCAGAATTTTAAAGAATCCTTGTCAAGAATGTAATGAAACATATACTTTAATAAGTATGAATATAAACTACTGGAACATTTTGGAACTTAATTTAGCAATGTTATTAAATATATATCAACAAATGCTGACCAGTTAATTTCACTCCTGGGAAACTATTATAAAGGGATCACTGGAGTGTTACTTAAAATAATCAAAATGGAAAAGAATCTGAGTAGCTAACAAAAGGAAATGCTTCTCATATACTGTTAAGTTGGAAAATATCTTACAATGTCTTATATACAATATGATCAAATTACTTAAAACCAAAACCTATGCATTAATAAATGACTAGAACAAGGTATCCTAAGAAGAAAGAAAACTAATGCTTTTTTCCTTACTTAAAAATATATTCTTTTGTGTTTTTCAAAGTTTCTCTAATTAGTAATATATCAATTTTTACTGGAAATATAAAACTGAATTTAATAACAGTGTAGAGCAAACCACTGACAACACTACCACCAACAAAAATTTGAATGCACTAAAAATATAAAAGAAAATTAAAATAAATATAGACCACTTAAACACACACCCTCTTCCAGCAGCTCAAGAGATGACTCTACTCATGGATATCATTAAGTAGTCAATACCAAAATCAGATTGATTATATTCTTTGCAGCCAAATATGAAGAAGCTCTCTACAGTCAGCCAAAACAAGATCTGGAGCTAACTGTGGCTCAGATCATTATCTCCTTATCGCAAAATTCAGACTTAAATTCAAGAAAATAGGGAAAACCATTAGGCCATTCAGGTATGACCTAAATCAAATCCCTTATGATTATACAGTGGAGGTGATGAATAGATTCAAGGGATTAGATCTGGTAGACAGAGTGCCTGAAGAACTATGGAGAGAGGTTTAGAACATTGTACAGGAGGCAGTGACCAAAACTATCCCAAAGAAAATGAAATGAAAGAAGGCAAAGTAGTTGTCTGAGGAGGCCTTACAAATAGCTGAGGAAAGATGAGAAGTGAAAAGCAAGGGAGAAAGGACAAGATAGACCCAACTGAGTACAGAATTTGAGAGAGTAGCAAGAAGAGGTAAGAAGCCCTTGTTTAAGTGAACTATGCAAAGAAATAGAGGAAGACAATAGAATGGGAAAGACTAGAGATCTCATCAAGAAAATTGGAGATACCAAGGGAACATTTCTTGCAAAGATGGACACAATAAAAGACAGAAATGGCAAGGACCTAACAGAAGCAAAAAAGATTAAGAAGAAGTGGCAAGAATACACAGAAGACTCATTTAAAAAAATGGTCTTAATGACCTGGATAGCCACCTAGTATGAAGTCAAGTGGGCATTAGGAAGCATTACTGTGAACAAAGCTAGTGGAGGTGATGGAATTCCAATTGAGCTATTTCAAATCCTAAAAGATGATGCTGTTAAAGTGCTGCATTCAATAGGCCAGCAAATTTGGAAAAGTCAGCAGTGGCCACAGGACTGGGAAAGGACACTTTTCACTCTAATCTCAAAGACAAGCAATGCCAAAGAATGTTCAAACCATTGTACAATTGTACTCATTTCACATGCTAGCAAGATTATGTTCAAAATCCTTCAAGCTAGATTCCAACTGTACGTGAACTGGGAAATTCCAGATATACAAGCTGGATTTAGAAAAGGAAGAGGAACCAGAATTCAAACTGCCAATATCTGTTGGATTACAGAAAAGGCAAGGGAATTCCAGAAAAGCATGTTTCTGCTTCATTGGCTGTGCTACAGCCTTTGACTATGTTGATTGCAAGAAACTGGAAAATTTCTAAAGAGATGGGAATATCAGACCACCATACCTGTCTCCTGACAAATCTATATGCAGGTCAAGAAGCAGTAGTTGGAACCAGACATGGAACAATGGATTGGTTCAAAAGGAGTACATCAAGGCTGTATATTGTCACCCCGCTTATTTAACTTATATGCAGAGAACATCATGGGAAGTGCTGGGTTGGATGACTCACAAGCTGGAATCAAAATTGCTGGGAGGATTATCAGCAACCTTAAATATGCAGATGATATCACTCTAATGGGAGAAAGTGAAGAGGAACTAAAGAGCCTCTTGATGAGGGTGAAAAAAGAGAGTGAAAAAGCTGGCTTAAAACTCAAGACTAAAGAAACTAAGATGACATCTAGTCCCATCATTTCATGGCAAATTGATGGGGAAACAATGGAAACGGTGACAGATTTTATTTTCTTGGGTTCCAAAATTACTACAGATGGTGACTGCAGCCATGAAATTAAAAGACGTGTGGTACTTGGAAGGAAAGCTACGACAAACTTACACAGCATATTAAAAAAAACAGAGACATCACTTTGTCGACAAAAGTCCATATAGTAAAAGCTATGGTTTTTCCAACAGTCATGTATGGGTGTGAGAGTTGGACTATAAAGAAAGCTGGGCACTGAAGAATTGATGCTTTTGAACTGTGGTGTTGGAGGACTCTTGAGAGTCACTTGGACTGTAAGGAGATCCAACCAATCCATCAGAGAGGAAATCAGTCCTGAATATTCGTTGGAAGGACTGATACCGAAACTGAAACTCCAATACTTTGGCCACCGGATGTGAAGAACTGACTCATTGGAAAAGACACTGATGCTGGGAAAAATTGAAGGCAGGAGGAAATGGGGACAACAGAGAATGAGACGGTTGGATGGCATCCTGACTCAATGGACATGAGTTTGAGTAAGCTCTGGGAGTTGGTGATGGATAGGGAAGCCTGATGTGCTGCAGCCCAAGGAGGCAGAAAGAGCTGGACATGACTGAGTGACTGAACTGACTGAATGACTGATTCTTTGCATATCTCCTTATTTTAAATTCTAGCTACGCTGGTCTCCAGTCTGTCTCCTCAGTTCAGTGAGACTGTTGGACTCTTTAAGTTTGCTTTCCTTATGCCATGTAAGTCTCACCTCATTTGATTTCCCTTCTTAGGGATCACAGCCCTCTATTACCTATTGCCCCACTATCTGAAAATAATTGTGTTCTATAATTATTCCAATTTCTAGTTACAGTAAGAGGTAATTCTAGACCATCTTATATCATGGCTTAAGTCTCACCTAGAATTGCATATCCAGAAAAATATCTTTCAAAAATGAAAGAAAAATAATACATTTTAGATAAATGGGGGCTGAGAGAACTTGTTGCCAGCAGAATTTACCACAATACAAGATATGCTGAAGGAATATCTTCAGATTGAAGAAACTGATACCACATGGGAATTCAGATAGATGGGAAGGAGTGGAGAATACAAGAAATATTATATGTATAAGTGAAGTCGCTCAGTCGTGTCCGACTCTTTGCGACCCCATGGACTGTAGCCTACCAGGCTCCTCCGTCCATGGGATTTTCCAGGCAAGAGTACTGGAGTGGGTTGCCATTCCCTTCTCCAGGAGATCTTCCCGATCCAGGGATTGAACCCGGGTCTTCCGCACTGTAGGCAGACGCTTTACCATTATATGTATAGGTAATTATAAAATACTAACATTTGTTTTCTTAAATTTTTCAAGTCATAATATACATAAAAGAAAAGTAAGAACAGTATATTTTGATATTTGTAATACACTCAGAGGTAAATGTGTGATGCAAATAGTCAGAAACAACTTAGTGATTAAAAAACAATAACAAAAGTGTGGAACAGTATCATAAAGGATTGGGTTTCCCAGGTGGTTCACTGATAAAGAATCCACCTGCCAATGCAGGAGACATAAGAGATGTGAGTTCAATCCCTGGATTGGGAAGATCCTCTGGAGAAGGAAATGGCAACCCACTCCAGTATTCTTGCCTGAGAAATTCCATGGACAGAGAGACTGGTGGGTTACAGTCCATGGGGTTGCAGAGTCAGAACCGACTTAGCAAATAAACAACAGAAAGGATGCAACAGAAGGGTGCAAATAAAATTTTACAACTGTTTCTTACATAATAAGTGAAGTGACATGACATTAATTCAAGAAGACTGTGCTTAATTAAGGATGCATACTATAACCCCTACAGGAAACATCCCCAAACCAAAAAACAAACAAAATCCACAGAGCTGTATTAGCTAAACAGCCCATAGGAGAGCTAGAGCTCAGTGCTCAGTTGCTCAGTTGTGTCTGACTCTTTTGCAACCTCATGGACTGTAGCTCGCCAGGCTCCTCTGTCCATGAGATCTTCCAGGCAAGAATATTGGAGTGGGTTGCCATTTCCTTCTCCAAGGGATTTTCCCAACCAAGGGATGGAACCTGCATCTCTTGTGTCTCCTGTATTGAGAGGTGGATTCTTTACCACTGAGCCAACTGGGAAGCCCTAGAAGAGATAGTATGAGATATTAAAAATTTTATTAACTAAACAATAAAAATAAAGGGAAGAACAAAGAACACATATAAAGCAAATAGCTGATAGTAAATTTCATCTCAATTGTACTGGTATTTCAAATTCAGAGTTTATAGAATACATAAAAAAAGCAAATCCCAATTATTTGCTGCCTACAAGAGATCTGCAGTATAATAATAAAGAAAAATCATAATAACAAAGCCAGATTGAACACAAAAGGTGGTAACACACCAAATACTGAGCATGTGAAAGCTGGTATGCTATAATAATGTCAGACAATATTGACTTCAAGACAAGAAGCATTGTGAGACTAAAAGAGGATCATCTTATAATCACAAAAGGATAAATTCATCAAGAAGATATCACAATCCTAAGGTGAATGTACTTAGTAATAATATTTCAAAATACATAAAGCAAAAATGACCAGAATTAACAGGAGTAATAGATAAATCCCTGAAGTAGAAGATTTTAATACTTCTCTCAGCAATTGGTAGAAAAAGTAGACAATATGTCAGTACAGATCATCATAGACAATTTGAATAACACTATCAATCAACATGATCTAAGCGACATTTACAAAACACTATATCCAACAACTGCAGAACATATAATTCTTTCAAGAGCAAATGAAACATGCACTGAGATAAATTATATGCTGAACTGTAAAACAAATATTAACAAATTTCAGTTTTGAAATCATGTTTCCTGTCCATGCTGCTGCTGCTGCTAAGTCACTTCAGTCGTGTCCAACTCTGTGCGACCCCATAGATGGCAGCCCACCAGACTCCGCCGTTCCTGGGATTCTCCAGGCAAGAACACTGGAGTGGGTTGCCATTTCCTTCTCCAATGCATGAAAGTGAAAAGTGAAAGTGAAGTTGCTCAGTCGTGTCCGACTCTTAGCGAGCCCATGGACTGCAGCCTACCAGGCTCCTCTGTCCCTGTCCATACCAAACTAAATTAGAAAAAAAATAGCTAAACTATATGCATAGTATGATTTTATTTATACTAAACAATGTTAACCCAGCAAGTCAATATATTGTACATCTCAAGAAATATGCATGTATAAAAAAATGCAAAATATAGATCAAAATTACTTCTTAATCAGAGAATGAGAATGGAAAAGGGGAATTGAAGAGGCACATTCATGTTCTATTTATATGTATTTCCTTATTGTTGGATTCTTTTTACTGATGCATCACTTGCATATTTAGAATTGATAAAGTAAGTCTTATAAAGAATAAATATGTGAGGATAGCCCATACAGAAAAGTGAAGAAGGATCTGCCCTAGCATTATCAAAAGATTTTATATGGCCATAATACTGGAGTACAGTGACATATAGGTAGTAGCAAAGGTTAACAGAATAGAATCCAGTAACAGACTTATTACACATGAGATTTTAGTAGATAATAAAAGAGAGTATTAAAATTGTTGGGCAAAGTGTGTCATCTTTATTAAATGGAGGTGTTAAGGCAGCTGGTAGGGCTGTATTTCTTCACCATCTTTGAAGTTAGGTGTGGCTTTGTGACCTGTTTTGGCAATGAGATGTAAGTATAAGTAGCAGATATCACTCCCAGGTAGAAACTTGTTTCTGTCCCAGGCAGTCAATGTACAATTTGCCATTTCCTTTCCTGAAGCTGCAATGATGAGTGATAAAGTGCATGTGCAGATAGTGTCTCTATCAAACTGGCTCTTTGAGTGACACCATGAGCGTTCCCACCTGCCTGGTTAGACAGGAAGTGCAAGGAAAAAGTAAATTTTTGTTAAGTTACTTAGATATTTGCTGGGTTTGACAACACAGCCTAAACTGATTAATGTAAAAATTGATTATCTAGAATTTTGAAGATATTGTAATACATCTCCCCTGCCCCCAATTTATTGCATCGTCATGGAGGCTGAGAAGCAGGTAGAATGAAAATTACTACTGGAAGTTGGAATATTTTTCCACACTCTGCAGTAGCAAAACTTTTCATACAACTATTGCTCACAATGATGTGGTAACTGATTATGAATCTAGAACGAATGGAAAACAGAATGATAGCAGCAAGCTTTGACTGACATTGCCCGAGTCTGGCAAAATATTACAAGAAGGTGAGCTCAGACAGAAATTGTCACTTTGCAAGCAGAAATGAATCATAGATTCATTGAGATTCATATAGATTCCATGATGAATCTATAAATTTATGAATTTGTAGGAATGGAAGAGACAAATGTTTCTCAATCTTAAATGTAAAAATGAAAACGAATTTGAAAAACAAAAACAATTTAAAACTTGGCTTTGGTTTATTCACAATTGTAAAAAACTGGAAATAACTCAAATGCCCTTCAACTGGAGAATGGAGAATACACACAACTGGAAAACACATTATAATGTGACCATTCTGTAGAACACTATTTAGAAGAAACAGATGACTAATACATGTAACACAGTGGATGAATCTCAAACCATTATACTAAATGCAAGAAGTTAGGCTCAAAAGGTTACATATTACATGATTCCATTTATGTAACATATTTGCAAAGGCAAAGCAGAAGAAACAGAAAATGAGCCAAAGATTGCCAGTATCTAGGGATGAGGAGACAGAGAAGGCAATGGTACCCCACTTCAGTACTCTTGCCTGGAAAATCCCATGGATGGAGGAGCTCGGTGGGCTGCAGTCCATGGGGTTGCAACTGAGCAACTTCACTTTCACTTTTCACTTTCATGTATTGGAGAAGGAAATGGCAATCCACTCCAGTGTTCTTGCCTGGAGAATCCCAGGGACAGGGGAGCCTGGTGGGCTGCCGTCTATGGGCTTGCACAGAGTTGGACACGACTGAAGCAACTTAGCAGCAGCAGCAGCAGCAGGGATGAGAAGACAGATAGGAATTTGGAGAGTTATTTCAACTTTCTTCATTTTTTTAACATGGTGGGAGTTACATGACAGTACACATTTGTTAAAACTCAGAGTTGTACACTAAAAATGGTATACCTAAACATGTTTGAGAGCCCAGGAGGCAGTTTGTTTTAATAATTATAAAGCTGAGAAGCAGTGGAGGATATATGATGGTCCCAAAGAAAATGGGATAAATTAGCCTTGCTAAAGAGGAAAGACACTTTCTTTGGCGATCAGAAGAACAACAATCATTTAGTTAGCACATATTATGCATCCACTAGAGTCAATCGACTAAGCATCCTTGTATAGAGACGAATACTTTAATCTCAAATCCTTATGATATATTCTGGAGGAAGTGTTAGTCCCAGTTTAAGAAAACACAAAATAACATGCACAAGTGATGGACCTGGGCTGATCCGTCTAACGGTTAAGCCCTGATGATGTCCTCTGTGTAATGCAGAACTTAGACTGAGTGATGATAGAGATTTGCACATGGGAAAGGAAGTTGAGAAAAGTATGGTCAGGAGACTCTATTATAAGAGCATTCTAAAACTGGGCCATCTGTTGACAGCATGGGGATTTGATGGCTGAAGTGAAACTAAAGCCTTGAAGAGAGTGGGAAAAATTGGAGGAGGTAGTAAGGATTTTGACATTGTTTGTTCTAGTCTTTGTCCTTGTACCATAGGGATGAGACAGCATGCCATTCTTAGTTACATTAAGAGAAAGAAATCCCGCTGCAAGATGCAAGAGACCCATAATACTCTTCATTCTGTGCATATTATCATAAGAATGTGCAACTTGAGAGCCTCTTATTTTTCAAAGGCAAATTCTTATCCATTCCCCAAGTTCCATTCATTTCTGTGTTCTGTTTATGAAGAATATGTCATTGAAATTATACGTATTCCTGAGGGTGGGAGAAGAACTTTGAAGTATAAAAAGAGTTGTAATTTGCAGATGATTATTGTACTGATCTCTGATGGATTGACTGACCTTAATTTTTCATAGACTTTTAGGATATCAAAAAGGAACTGGAAAACAAAGTATAAAATCATAACTGTAAATCCTGTATCCATAACATTAAAGAAACACAGTCCAGGTTCAAAGGGATCTTTTCTATGCATACCATTTCACTAGACTGTAAAGCTCTGTCAGTTTTTTTTTTTGGTAAAGGTAGATATCATGAAGCCTTGGATATTTTCATGGTATTGCAAGTATTAGGAAAACTTTCATAAAGCAAAACTGAATTGTTTCAAATAGTGTTAAAATAGAAGGCATCTTAGAAATTATCTAGTTCCAGGTCTTTACTTTGCCTACGAGTAAAGCAGTCTGGATTAAACAATTTTCTCTTGTGAGAATGTGTTAACCAATTGCAAAATACCTTGAAAAAAATCTGTGTTGCATTTACATACTCCTTTTTCATCCTTTCTTACATTGTGCTGATAAGGTGACAGAATGAAAGGTATGAAAATTAAAAGATGAATTCACTGTGAATAGTAAAGAATGATGGTATTTAAAAATAATATTATATGCATTGTTTTCATTCATTTTTGAGGCAGTGTAGTACTAGCAGTCAGAAGGCAAAGTTCTGCTTTGTCTGTTCACTCTTTCTGAGATTTGGCTTCCTCATTTTATGTCCCTGGTTCCCCTAGAAAATAAAAATGCTACAGTTTTTTTGGGAAAAAGTTATTAAAATGTCATTTTAGATGGAGAAATAGAAGCGCTTCTTGTAAGGTGGATGATTTTTCAAAAACTTAAAAATTGTTGGGTCTCTGTCTTGGAATATGTTTACGAAGCAAACAGCCATCAGTCTTGAATAACGTTGAGATGTTTGAAAAGAAATGTGTAAATCTGATAGCCTCCGGAGGTTTCTTTTAGATCTATCATCTCAAGATTATGTCCTCAATGTAGTAGATGAAATATAGCTTAACACACGAGCTCTCATCACTGAAGAGTTTATTATCCATAGGTTCATGACATTTTCCTGTACTGCTGTTTATTCACACATGTGCCATAGCATTCCAGAAGGGATATCAAGGCTGTAAATAGATGATCTTTAGAGCTTTTATAAGAAAATAATTTAAGTAGACCTTCACTGAGCAGCTGAAATTGAGTATTTACTGTATTAGAGCTGGTCTATTGGTTGGAAGCAGAGTCCTAAAATCATATTTAAAAGTTTTCAAATAGAGATATCTTATGAAATAGAAAAAAAAAGATCTTTAGACATAAAAGGTTTCTCCTTTACACAGGAATGATAATGACAACACCACTGCTCTTTTACAGTCTCTCTGGGAGTTTTTCTCACCATGGCAGTTACAGAAGAATGAAAGCTTCATGCCTTGGGAAGTCTGCATTTTTATGTCTGGAGTGCTTCCATTAGGTCACATTGTTAAAGGCATAGCCCTCTCCTAAGGGAGACCTTTCCCCACTTCATAGCAATCCTGTTCATTCTGCCTGCAGCTGTTTGGCTCCCTTGTACACCATGCAGACCAAACTTATTAAAACAGGGTACAAATGATTTCTATGGAAAGCACATCACTGTTGGTTTAACCAGTTATTATAAATATGAAAAATATAGTTCCTATTTTTGGGAAAAAGATCAAGTATCTTAGATGTTGTGCCTGGACATCTCCAGGAATTAAGAGACATAAAATAAAAGAAGACTGCTAACTGTTGCACAGCATGTATGTTTGACTTCCAGGGGAAAGGTACAAAGATGAAGCCATACTCTCTGGAGGACATGAAGGGAAAAACTTGATGGATAAACTTCGTTCTCACTTTTCTGACTTATCCGTATGCCCAGCTATGTCCAGATCCTCTCACAGAAGAAAGAAGGGTTAGAGAATATAGTGGTTCTGAATTCTCTTCAATTTGTAGTTACTTTTTTCTTTTTTTTTCTCTTTCTATTGTTCAGGACCTCAAGGTATAAAACATCATTTGTCTGTCTTTAGTTGAATGTCAAAGGGAGTCTCCTCTAACAGAGTGCTAGCTAACTCTTTGCCCTTACAGCTCAGTAATGTAATTTTATCTGATCTTTCTCTTCTTTTTTCTGCTTAAAATCTGAACTCTTTCTAGAAGCCAAGATCAGACTTACAGATATTAAACTTTTAAAATATGGATATATTCCTTATTACCATAAAAAATACTTTCTGGCTTAAAATATGTAGTACACGCTTTTGTGTGTGTGCATGTGAAGATGATATTTGAACATATCCCCCAAGTCCATATCAATAGCAAACTACCTCTCCTGAAAAAAGCAGATGTTGAACCAATTGACTGGGGGCCTGGAGGGTAGAAGCCAGGCCTTGGCTCTTCCAAGAGCAGATGGAAGGAAATGGAAGATCTTTTGTTCTTCTGGCCTTAGGATGCCTCTGGAGACCAGAAATGAAGAGATACAAAGTGCTTATCAAAACGCTGTGAATTCTGGAGAGAGTTTGCCACAAATCTCAGGAGGAAAGATGAATGTTCTTGGGAAAACCAACTGGTCTCCACCATCCAGCAGAAAAGCCAAACAGGTGGTATGGGTCTCTGTAACAACTAGGCCTGGAAAATGCTAATGTTTGCAAAAGAGGAGGCTGCAGTTAGAAGTCTGTGTGATGCTTCCACACTTGGAACTGACAGACCATTGGCTGGTACACGCTAGTCCCTTGTTATGGATAGTGTGGTCTGTGACCCTAGCAGCAGTGTTATCACCTGGTTGCTTAACAGAGATGCAGAATCTCAGGCTCCAACCCAGATCTCCTGGATCGGAACTAGGATTTCAACAAGATTCCCAGGTGACATACAGGTATATTAAAGTTTGAGAAGCCCATAGATGCAGAAACAACTGCCTCTCCCTTTGCTGGTGGTATTATCACTCTTGTATTAGCAGCTGGATTCATAGCCCACTGAAAAAATTAAAAATCCCCCAATGGTGGTTCTGATTCTTAACCAAGAACTGCTAAAGGGGTCTAATGAATCTTTCAAGAGGTAAATAAGGTAATTTTTTAAATATTGAGAAATCTAGTATTTGAACTAAAAAGTTAATAGATAATTTTAAAGGGAAAATGGTCACTGTTAAGACTTGAATGAGTGATCTTGAAGATTAAGTTTAAAAAGTCTCAAAACAAAAACACAAAGAAATGGAAATCAAAAAACAATAAAGTCAGGAATCCCAAAATTCAAACAATATGGTTTCTAGAGAAAGAAAAAAGGAATAGCTAGAGAAAGAGAAATTAATTTCATAACAATGGAAGAAAATGTCTTATTTTGAAGTCAGACTGAAGTTTGCAAGATTGAAGTGGTTTATCAAATTACATGCAGGATTAAGGAAGAAAGACAAATCAGACACAGCATGATAAAATCCTTGGATTCTAAAATAAAGAGAACATTTTACAAACTGCAGATGGAAAGAAAAAGTTGTTTACCAAATAAAATAAGTCAGATTGACATTGAATTTATCAACAGGAAGCTAGTGGAATTACAACCGTAGACACTTGAAAGTATATGACAATCCAGCCTAGACATCACCTGCTACAAAGAAGGAAGGATTTATGCAGAGGTGCAGGAATTGAGAATTCTCTCCATTTATTTTGTGTGAAGACAATGGATGAGAGAAGATACATCTCATCAGCAATGAATCTGAAGAGATCTCCTACAAAAGAAGAGTTGAAAAGGAAACATAAGTAGATGAATAGATGAATGGGCAGATGGATGGACAGGTAAATAGAAACATAGATGCATAATTAGATTTTTCTAAATTTAGAAAATATATTTCTAGAGAAAATTTCATAACAGTCTGACACCAATAGTACTAAACCATCTCAGTAAAAAGTAGGGATTGATTGGTTAGGGAAGTGTGGTGGGAAGCAAAAGCACACTAAAGTCTTATTTTAGGGGATTGGAGGAAGAAGTAGCTGGGGATTATGACATCCATGCTGAGAGGAGTAATTGGCATCTTGTTTTTATATTTTGGAATTGATATATGTTTTGCTATGAATGTCTTAAAATATGGCAATGGTTGGTAAGGAAGTATAGAAAAATGAAATAAAACTAAGTTATTAGGAAGCAAGTAAAGAAAGAACAGTAACTTAAAAATCAGAAAGAATAAGTAGAAAAATAAGAAAAAAGAAAAAATGGTGAAGTAAGTAGGAAACAAAGTAATATGAAAGGAGTAAAATCAATTATATCAGTTATTACTTAAACACGAATGGACTGAATTTTCTCATTTAAAGATAGAAATGACACTAAAACACAGAAATTGACATTACAAAAAAAAAGATATATGTTGTTTATGGGCTTCCCTAATGGCTCAATGGTAAAGAATCCACCTGCCAATCCAGAAGACCTGGACTCAATATCTGACCCAGGAAGATCCCACATGCCAAAGAACAATTCAGCCCATGTACCACAACTGTTGAGCCTGTGCTTTAGAGCCTGGGAGTCACAACTACGCGACCACGTACAGCAACTACTGAGGCCCCGCAGGCCCCATAGCCTGTGCCCTGTAACGAGAAGCTGCCGCAATGAGAAGCCCACACACCACAACCAGAGAGTAGCCCCTGCTCTC
The DNA here is from genome assembly GCA_006410635.1 of Cephalophus harveyi. NCBI lineage: Eukaryota > Metazoa > Chordata > Mammalia > Artiodactyla > Bovidae > Cephalophus > Cephalophus harveyi. The sequence goes on along the minus strand of SJYT01066764.1, from coordinate 252,884 downwards.
CACAACTAGTGTAAAAGCCATCAGCAGCAATGAAGACCCAGCACAGCCAAAAACGAATAAAAAGAAATAATGTAATGAAGAAGGTGTAATGTGGTAAGTAAAGAGTTGTTGAAGAGGTATCAGGCAAATAAAACCTGAAAAAAAGCGAGAGTACAAGATAGACATATTTAGCTGTATAAACATGCTTGCTAGGTCTCTTCAGTTGTGTTTGACTCTTTGTAACCCTCTGGTCTGCAGCCCACCAAGCCCCTCTGTCCATGGGATTCTCCAGATAAAAATATTGGAGTGAATTGCTATGCCCTCCTCCAGGGGATTTTCCTGACCCAGGGATCAGACCCATGTCTCTACATTTCCTGCATTGACAGGCAGGGTCTTTACCTCTAGTGCCATATGAGAAGCACTTATATAAATATATTAAGGTATATTGAGACATGCTTCATGGAAAAAAATACCATAAACAAAGTTGATAGTCTAATTATAGAGAATAAAACATATTTAAAACAAATATATGATAGGTAAAAATTTAATGTCTACTACACAAAGAATCCATATAAATTGACAATAAGAAAATAAATATCCTGATAGAAAAAAATATAAGAATATTAAAATGCAGTTCATGCAGAAGCACATCTAAATGACCATTAAACACTAAACATGTGTAAACATCCCTAGTAGTAAGGAAAATGTAAATTAAAAAAAAAATGAGCTGTATGATTTTTACATCCATCATATTAGTAAACTTTAAAAGCAGTAACCCCAGTTGTCAGTAAGCATGTTCTCTCTGTCCAGAGACTCTTCCCTCTGGTTTACACACAGCCCACTTCTTCACCTCACTCAAGTCTCAGTTCTGATTTCCCTACTAAACTAACTCAAGCAGCCCCTTTCTCTATTTTTCAATATGCCACCATGTTTTATTTTATTTATAACACTTTCACTATTTGAATTTTTATCTTATTTACCTGTTATTGTCTGTTCCTTTCTGCTATTCTGTATTAGAGTAGAGACATTATTTTCTTTACCATGTATATTTAGGCAATAAGATAATACAGTAACTGCATAGTATCAATTTTTTTTCTATAAACTATTGAATGATACTGTTCTTCAGTGAGTCCAATACAACCATTTTTTTTTTTTTTTACTGTAGAACGTTTCACTGTTTCTTGTGTTGAGCATTAAAGAGCGCAGTTGGCTTATTTGTCATGTTGTACAAATAGTGGCTTCCCAGGTGGCACAGTGATAAAGAACCTGCCTGCCAATGTAAGAAATGCAAGAGATGAGGGTTCAATCCCTGGTTCAGGAAGATTCCCCGGAGGAGGAAATGGCAACCCACTCCAGTAATCTTGTGTGGGAAACCCCATGGACAGGAGTCTGGGGGGCTACTGTCCATGGGGTAACAAAGAGTCAGACACAACTGAGCACGCACACACAAGTGCAATCTACTTCAGTCAGTCTACAAATAGTATGCATCTTTGTTCCCTAGGTGCAAATTAAAGGTGTTAAAATGTGGCGAAAGGGATTTGAAACCTACAAACAAAAAAAACAGATTCCTATCTCCTGTTTCACTTTTATTCTGTGGTTTTTTTTACCATGATAACTTTAGCCTCACTCTGGTTTGTCCTCCCCGTAGATAAGATTTTATAAGACACTCAGTTATAGAATTATCCTTGTTTTCTGACAGCACCCAATTCACAGCAAAGCCCTACTTCCTTTGGACCCTCTCCAAAATCACTCAAGCAAAATCCAAATCCTTTAATAAGTTCTTTCTGACACTCTCTTACTGAGACACCCCAGGATTCTCCATGATGTGTGTTCTCTCTTCAGGCAACCGGTAATAAACTTAACTTTTTCAATTACCTGTGATCTTGAGTCTTTGGCTGGAGGACATTGTTACACCTGACAGCTCGTTACACCTGGTGGTAAGTAGTAAAATCTCATTGATACCCAGGTAACCGCATATAACGGAAACTCAAGGACTCCTCTTGGGTTACTTGCCACAGCAGTGATACACTATACATCTAAGCAGAGAGCTGCCGCTGCTAAGATCTGCTGATAGAAATACTGTATTTTCTTCCTCCAAAAGACCACAGCCATGTCTCTGAGGGCAGCGACACTGAAACTATAATGTGCATATGAGTTGCCTGGAGAACTTGTTTAAAAAATTGCAGGTTCCTATTCAGTAGGTCTGGAAGGGATCTGACATTCTGCATTTTAACAAGTTCCAGAGTGATACTCAACTTTCATCAGCAAGTTTTTTAAGGAGCTAGAGACTCCTATTCCCCTCCTTCTCTTAATGAGGATGCTCAGATGAGCATCAGATGGGTAAGATGTAAGTTGTGTCCTGAAATGACACACTTTTCCTGCCCTTTCTTCCTATTTTGGGTCAAGGGGTAGAAAAATATGGAAGACTTTGTATTTAAATTATCAGAACATATATACCTGTGTTCCTATTCTTTAGGCACAAACACCAAAAACAAAAATATATGTATATTCAAGATTGATGTATAATAAGGTGTGTTACCTGAATGTCTTTATTTAGATTCTCCTAGAAGCAAACACTGAGACAAAGGCTGAGAGTCAGTGGGGAGGTGGTCCCAAGAAACACCCGTAGGGAAGTAGACAGGAAAAAGAAGGAAGGCAATAGAGAGTAAGTTATCAAGCAAGTTACAACTGTGAGCTGCTGGAAGGTAATTCCATTAAGGAAATCTGGGAGTCTTAGAATTACCCGAAGAGAAGGGTGAGTATTCTTCATTGGTTGAAGCTTGCTTCTAGAGGATTTAACTTCTATCACTTTTGCCTAGTCTTAATAGCAAACCTATTGGGTTATCAAGCCTGGAGTGGGTGGGGGTGGGGATCAAATCTCCATTAAGAAGCAACACATTCACAGCATGCAGCCTTCAACTTAGAGATGAGCACTGAGAAGCTGTGGGTGGGATTCGACAACCACTGCTTCCTGAGCAGCTGGGGCCCTTCACTTATGCACAGGTGCTGCTACGTCGCTTCAGTCGTGTCCGACTCTGTGCGACCCCATAGACGGTAGCCCACCAGGCTCCCCCGTCCCTGGGATTCCCCACTGGAGTGGGTTGCCATTTCCATCTCCAATGCATGAAAGAGAAAAGTGAAAGTGAAGTCTCTCAGTCGTGTCTGACTCTTAACGACCCCATGGACTGCAGCCTACCAGGCTCCTCCGCCCATGGATTTTCCAGGCAAGAGTACTGGAGTGGGGTGCCACTGCCTTCTCCGTATGCACAGGTGAGAGGTACTTAATTTATTACTAAGAAATAGTAGATGTTTCTGATCAAGGGAAGAAACCACCTGAGGCCATCTCCTGTCACCAACAAGAGAGTTTCCATTGAGAGTTCAAAGCAGGGACTCCTGAGAGACCCTGAGGCATCATTTAAAATGGATGAGACCTTGCTATTCAGATAAAAGCTCTCTTTTCTTTATCCTCACTCACCTAACTATCTGGGCTTCCCAGGTGGCACTAGTGGTAAAGATCCTGCCTGCCGGTGCAAGAGACATGAGAGACATGGGTCTGATCCCTGGGTCGGGAAGATCCTCTGGAGGAGGGCATAGCAACCCACTCCAGTATTCTTGCCTGGAGAATCCCATGGACAGAGGAGCCTGGCAGGCTGCAGTCCACGGGGTTGCAAAGAGTCAGACATGACCGAAGTGACTTTGCACACACGCCTATCTGGTAATATCCATTCCACAAATCTAACTAGGTGAACTCTACACATTCTTTACAAGCAGTCTATTGATCATTCTTGGTTCAACAGTTAACAGTATGAGAATTCACAGTCTGACCATTTTTTCCAGACTCCTTTCTCACTATCATGACTGGAGAGGCATATGGGCTCTGAAGCAGTAATGATCATGTTAACCAACAGCTCTTTTAAATGATTCCTCAGGTCATTAATCTCCCACAAAGCAGTCCTCCTAGATTGTTCCCAAAATGCCCTTGAGTCATTTAACAAGATGCTGTGCTTCTCCCCTTGGGCACATCCCACGATCCAGGCCTGTAGGGATTGACTTCAATTTTCACCTCAATCTCTCCTGCTCACATGCTGAGGAACCTCAGAGAGCAAGAAGACTGGGCTCAGGCTATGAGTGCTTCTAAGACAGGGCCAAGGAGGTGGGAACAAGGAGTTGCAAGGGTTTTGGGGAAAGAACATATGGCCACTCATGCTTACAGAAACTTCCATGCCACGGACTTGATCCCGGGGACATAGACCTATATCTGCAGCAGTATGCACCACCGAAGCCTAGGTTAGGCCGCAGCTACTCGTTTTACACTTAGTCCCATAAGCTTCTGAAGTTGTTACATTTGCCTTCGCCTTTGGGAAAAAATTCATTATTAGTGAGAAATTCAGGAAAAAGGGTCAATTGTTCAAGTGTCTCACATACTATTAAACTTCTAAAGTTTCCAAAGTTCACGTTAATTGGAAAACTCCTGTTTTTGCTGCTGTAAATGAGACTGATTTGCTAATTTTTAACTCAGAAAAGTGATTAGGACTTCACGCTTTCACTGACAAGGTGGGGTTTCAGTCCCTGATTAGGGAACCAAGATCCTACAAGCTGTTCTGGGTGGCTAAAACAAATCCTTAACAACTTGTGCACAAGTGTTGAACTGAAGATTTTTTTCCTCACTCATGATATTGCTATGAATTAAACTTCCAGATTCCCATCACCCTTATAATTTTCACTCACTTGATTAACCCAGAGATTTCCATAAGGTTGTCCTAGCTGCATGTAACACATCAAGTATGAAGAGACTGAATCTGAGAATTACCTGTGCCTTCTCCCAGTAGCCCTGTGCTGTGGGAGCAAGGATGCTTCGTTCTGTCATTGATGCTGTTGCAGCTTCTCAGTACTCAGGGCTGACGTGTCAGGAGGCCACCTCCTGCACTGGAGAGCCTTTCACACCCATACTTTCCCTCTCCCCATGCAGTACTCTATGTAGAAAAGTGGGTGACCCAAAGAATTCATTTTTTGCCCACCAAATACTAGTCACTGATATTTCTATCTGCTTTCAGCCTCATGCCTCCTTCCAGTTTTCTGAACAGATTCTATATCCAGATATTTACCCTATAAATGTAAGTATTGTTATAATTATGTTTTCTTATATATGTAGCTTACCTTTAGGAGAAGGCAATGGCAACCCACTCCAGTACCCTTGCCTGGAGAATTCCATGGATGGAGGAGCCTTGTAGGCTGCAGTCCATGGGGTCGCGAAGAGTCGGACTCGACTGAATGACTTTACTTTCACTTTTCACTTTCATGCATTGGAGAAGGAAATGGCAACCCACTCCAGTGTTCTTGCCTGGAGAATCCCAGGGGTCGGGGAGCCTGGTGGGCTGCCGTCTATGGGTTCGCACAGAGTCAGACACGACTGAAGTGACTTAGCAGCAGCAGCAGCAGCTTACCTTTATTTAGAGAGTATGCCTGGGCTTCCTAGTGGTTAAAGAACCCACCTGCCAATTTAGGGAATAGAGGTTTGATCCCTGGTCCAGGAAGATCCCACATATGCCACGCAGCAATTAAGCCCATGCACCACAGCTGCTGAGCCAGGGTGCTAAAGCCCTCAGACCACAACTACTGAGCCCATGTGCTATCATTAATGAAGCCCAAGACCCTTAACAAAGAGTAGCCCCCAGTCACCACAACTAGAGAAAGCCCAGAGCAGCCAAAAATAAATAAATAAATCTTTTTTTCTTAATGCATCAATTAAGATCCATTCTTGTGTTTTCAACATCCATATTTCTACATTTTTAATCAAAGTTTCCTCTATCCTTTGAAAGTTACCCTGATTCATGTTCTTTCCCAACTTAAACTATTGAAACTTAGGATAGTATTCATGGGAAAAAGCACTAACAAACATTTAACACAATAGATCCTTTTGTAGATGGGGATATTATGTTCCAGAAAAGCTGTGACTAAGCAGATGCCAAAAGCCAGTTAGTGACAGTGCTCAGACCTGAAGGTGCTATATCAGGGTTGTATCAAGAGCTCTTTCCTCAAAAAGAGAATCCCTGAGGGTTGTAAGCACCCGATATTTTTTTAAATCAGTACACAAAGCATCACATTCTGTCTTTTATCAATATTCATTTTGTTGTATTATGTCACCTCTGAGATTGGAAGCTCTTCATAGGCAGAGGTTGAGTCTCTCTCATCTCTGTATTTCCTTTATTACTAAGTGCAGTACCCTGCCCTGAGAAACAACTGGTGCTCACTAAGTGTTTAACCAGTAAACAAAGCATGAACAAATGAGTGAATGATCTTTTGCTAACAGTTATAAGGCAATACAATTTAACTGGAAGAAGTAATGGATGGTTTGGGATGCCAGTTGTTTTGCACCACATTACCTAAACAGCTGGTTAATTTAAAAGTAATATGAATCAAACCAATGTTTTGCATCCCATAGACAAAAATTGGTCCATTAACTGGATTGTTCACTTTCTAGTTTGTGGCTGTGAGATCATGTAGACAGAAACTCATAATGTTTTATTTTTTTTTTCACATAAAATAATGTTTAATTGGGTGATCTTGACTAAATAAAATCCCAAGTCTTCTCCTTTATGTCTACTGAACAGTGTAGCCCACTCGGCCCAGTCATTGCCTCACAAGGAAATTGCTGTGCCAACATTTTATAAAAAAGGATTTTATGGAGAGAAATAAGGGGCCAAGAGGCCCAGTTTCTATCTCTTTCCAGGGAAGATTGTGCAAATGAATGGTTTTATTCTAATTCATCAACCCAGCTTTGTGTTTTAGAGTTTGGCAATTTGTGAAGTATGGCTCCTCAGCATCATCCTGGTTTTCACACCCTTACTCTTTGGTTCATTTACTAAGTAAAGTGATTACAAATAAAAACATTTGATGGGTATTCTGGGGTTCTTTGGTTCCTGTGATTCCTTGGGCTATAATAGACAGATAGAAAGACAGGCAGACAGACAGACAGACACACACACACAAATAAATTTGGTTTTAAATATATTCAAACTCCTTGGAAATTGGAGTTTTGGTTTTTAACAAGAAAGAAATAAATTAACTATTGACTTAAATTGGCATATAATCTACTGTGAGTTTTCAAAAGGGAAAGTTCTAAATTTGAGTTCTAAAGGGGATTGATATTTGATCTAAAAACCTGACAGACTTATTTGATGGACATTTCTTCTTTCTCTTTATGTCTTATATTGAGTCTGTTGAGTCTTAGTCTTCTCAAGCTTTCTCTGCCCCTATTTTTGCCCTTCCCCAAATCACGGTGTACATTACTTCCAAACCTATCCTTTAAAATAATACAGCTTTGATAAAATCCCTTTCAAGCACCTTCAATCACTTACTATTGGCTACAACAGGGTTGGTAAACTATGGCCTGATGACTAAATTCAACCTACTGTCTGTTTTCATATATGAAATTTATTAGAATACAAGCATGCTTACTTATTTTCTCATTGCTAATGGTTGTTTTTGTATTTTAGCAGTTGAATAGTTGCCACAGAGACTGAATCCCCCACAAAGCCTAAAATTTCCACTCTCTTGCCCTTTATAGAAATTTGGAAAAAAGAAAAAAGTTTAGTTAACCTCTGGACTACAGGATAAAATGAAAACACTACAGTCTGGCATTTAAGGCCTTTCATAAATGGTAGTTAGCACACAGTGGGAGATCAATAAAAGTATAATCTACGTAAAATTTTATGCTGGAAATATATCCTACACTATTAATACTTAGCTCAATCTCAGCTTCAGCAGTCTCAGGGCATGTGCAAAGCCTCTGCCATCAAACAAACCTGGGTTCAAGTTCAAACTTGGGCATTTATTAGCTGTGTGACTTTGACTAAGTCAATTTTCTTTTCTGAATCCTGGTTTCCTTATTTGTAAAATGACTTCAAGCAGTTATATGAATAAAAAGAGGTAACATATTTAAAGTACCCAGTACAGTATCTGAAACATAATAGTTCACACTCAGGAAAGGCTGTTGCACAGTTTAATTAGTCCAGGATCTACGATTGACTGGAAAACATGGCATATTTGTCAGCTTCCAGTGAAATAGCAAAATAGCACAGGTTGGGTGGCTTACACAATAGAAATGTATTTTCTCACAGTTCTGAAGGTTGAGATGGCTATTAAGATTCTGTGCTAAGTCACTTCATTCATGTCTGACTCTTTGAGACCCCACAGACTGTAGCCCATCAGGGTCCTCTGTCCATGGGATTTTCCTGCAAGAATACTGGAGTGGGTTGCTATGCCCTCTGCCAGGGATCTTCTCCACCCAGAATCAAACCTGTATTTCTTATGTCTCCTGCATTGGCAGACTGGTTCTTTACCATTAACACCACTGGGGAAGACCCAATCAAGATGCTAGCCAATCTTGTTTCTCATGAAGGCTTTGTTCCTGGCGTCCTAACCCTAACCCTAACCCTAACCCTAACCCTAACCCCTAACCCTAACCCTCTTTTTATTCATAGAACTGCTTGAAGTCATTTTACAAATAAGGAAACCAGGATTCAGAAAAGAAAACTTAGTCAAAGCCACACAGCTAATAAATGCCAAAGTTTGAACTTGAACCCAGGTTTGTTTGATGGCAAATGACCACTTTATAGAAGCGTCCTCATGTGGTGGGATGAGAGAGAGAGGGCAGGAGAGCGTGTTTTGTTGTCTTTTCTTCTAAGGACACTATACTAATCATATTGGATCAGGGCCTACCCTTAAGATCTTATTAAATCTTAAGTATCTCCTTATAGGTTCTATCTTCAAAGATAGTCATCTGGAGGTCAGTATTTCAACATATATATTTTGGGGGTACATCATTCAGTCCATAGCACATGGCATACAAAGAATGTTGATTCAGGTTATATTTAGTGGAATGGCCATTTTGTATCCCACAGAGTGGATTATACCTTTAAGTAAGGTGGGCATTTGGCTTTTGAATTTCAAAACCATGACATATCATTAGAATAGGATGATATTTATGTTTATCGTTAAGCTGAAAAGCATGTTATAGGACTACGTATATAGTAGGATTACATTTTTGATAAAAACACATAGAGAAAAGAAGGGCAGGATATATTCCCACAAATTAAATGAAATTATTACTAGGCAGTAAGATAATGAGAAATTAATAATAGGTTATTGTCCTTTTTTATTTCCTACTTTTTATACAAAGATTATGAGTTGCATATGTAGAAGTAATGATATGAATAAAGAACATCATTTTTTAAAAAAACTTTAAATACATACAAAAAACACACATTTTGGCAGTGTCCAAACTTTATATTTATTTAGGTTTTTTAGGTGAAATTCCCATACCATACAGTATACAAATCAGTGATATTCAGTACATTCAAATGTTGTGCAATTATGACTTCTGTCTGTAACTTGCCCTGATTGTTCAGTGGTTAAGAATCTGCCTGCCAATACAGGGACATGGATTCAATCCCTGATGCAGGAAGATCCCACATGCCACAGGGCAACTAAAGGTTGACTCTTTGAGACCCCACAGACTGTAGCCCATCAGGGTCCTCTGTCCATGGGATTTTCCTGCAAGAATACTGGAGTGGGCTGCTATGCCCTCTGCCAGGGGATCTTCTCCACCCAGAATCAAACCTGTATTTCTTATGTCTCCTGCATTGGCAGACTGATTCTTTGCCATTAACACCACTGGGGAAGACCCAATCAAGATGCTAGCCAATCTTGTTTCTCATGAAGACTTTGATCCTGGTTTCCTAACCCTAACCCTAACCCCTAACCCTAACCCTCTTTTTATTCATAGAACTGCTTGAAGTCATTTTACAAATAAGGAAACCAGGATTCAGAAAAGAAAACTTAGTCAAAGTCATTGTTTCTCATGAAGACTTTGATCCTGGTTTCCTAACCCTAACCCTAACCCCTAACCCTAACCCTCTTTTTATTCATAGAACTGCTTGAAGTCATTTTACAAATAAGGAAACCAGGATTCAGAAAAGAAAACTTAGTCAAAGTCACACAGCTAATAAATGCCTAAGTTTGAACTTGAACCCAGGTTTGGTTGATGGCAAATGACCACTTTATAGAAGCGTCCTCGTGTGGTGGGATGAGAGAGAGGTCAGGAGAGAGTTTTGTTGTCTTTTCTTCTAAGGACACTATACTAATCATACTGGATCAGGGCCTACCCTTAAGGTCTCATTAAATCTTAAGTATCTCCTTATAGGTTCTGTCTTCAAAGATAGTCATCTGGAGGTCAGTATTTCAACATATATATTTTGGGGGTACATCATTCAGTCCATAGCACATGGCATACAAAGAATATTGATTCAGGTTATATTTGGTGGAATGGCCATTTTGTATCCCACAGAGTGGATTATACCTTTAAGTGAGGTGGGCATTTGGCTTTTGAATTTCAAAGCCATGACATATCATTAGAATAGGATGATATTTATGTTTATTGTTAAGCTGAAAAGCATGTTATAGGACTATGTATATAGTAGGATTACATTTTTGATAAAAACACATAGAAAAAAGAAGGGCAGGATATAGTCCCACAAATTAAAAGAAATTATTACTAGGCAGTAAGATAATGAGAAATTAATAATAGGTTATTGTCCTTTTTTATTTCCTACTTTTTACACAAAGAATGTGAGTTGTATATGTAGAAGTAATGATATGAATAAAGAACATCATTTTTTAAAAACACTTTAAATACATACAAAAAAACACACATTTTGGCAGTGTCCAAACTTTATATTTATTTAGGTTTTTTAGGTGAAATTCCCATAACATGCAGTATACAAATCAGTGATATTCAGTACATTCAAATGTTGTGCAATTATGACTTCTGTCTGTAACTTTCCCTGATTGTTCAGTGGTTAAGAATCTGCCTGCCAATACAGGGACATAGATTCAATCCCTGATGCAGGAAGATCCCACATGCCACAGGGCAACTAAAGGTATGCGCCACAACTACTGGAGCCCGAGCAACCTAGAACGCATGTTCTGCAACAAGAGAAGCCATGGCAGTGAGAAGCCCACGCACTGCAGCTGGAGAGCAGCCCCTGCACACCACAACTCAAGGAAGCCCAGGTAGCAACGGAGACCCTGCACAGCCAAGAATGAAAAATCAGTTTAAAACACTGATATATTCTCTGTGACACAAAAGGGATACTTAAATAAATGAATAAATAAAAACTTCTCTATTGAGGTATAACTTGCAAGTTATAAAATTCCTCTGAAATGCACAATTAAACAAGTTTTCTAAGTGTAGAATTGTACAGACAAAACCATAATCCAGTTTTAGAACATTTATACCACCTAGTAAGATTTTGTGTCTATTTAGATTTTACTCCCATTCTCACTTCTAGCTCTAGGCAAATACTAATCAACTTTTTGTCTTCTTGGATTTGCCTTTTCTGGACATTTCACACATATGGAATCATACAATANTTTTCTAAGTGTAGAATTGTACAGACAAAACCATAATCCAGTTTTAGAACATTTATACCACCTAGTAAGATTTTGTGTCTATTTAGATTTTACTCCCATTCTCACTTCTAGCTCTAGGCAAATACTAATCAACTTTTTGTCTTCTTGGATTTGCCTTTTCTGGACATTTCACACATATGGAATCATACAATAAGTAAGCTTTTATTTTGGCTTCTTTCACTTTGTATGATATTTTTGAGGTTTATCCCTGTTGTACCAGATATCAGTGTTTCATTCCTTATTTTTTTTTCAAATGACATTTAATTATATGGATAAACCACATTTCACTTATCCATTTATGCATGAACACTTGAGTTATTTCTGCATTTTGTCTATTAAGAATAATTCTGCTATAAACATTCACATGTACGTATTTGTGTAAACAAATAATTTCATTTTCCTTGGGTAAGATCTTAAAAGTGGAATTATCACTCTATATAGTAAACTTATGTGTAACTTTTTATGAAACTTCAACACTGTTTACTTTATAACTTGGTTTTTAATTTATACAAACATAGAACAAAAACAACTACATTTTTGACTTTCATAAATTGTGTGGCCTAGGGTAAGTTTCTTATGGCCTCTACATCTATTTCCTCATTTATAAAATGGGGATACAAATGGAACTTATATCATGAAGTCACTGTAAGAGTTAAAGGTATAATATGCCAAACACTTAGCAATTTATATGGTTACATGTAGAAATATTTATAGCTATGTGTTCACATATGTGCTAGTATACACACATATATTTCCTTGTTCTGTCAGGTAAGCAGAACTAGAAACAATGGAATGTTTAGGGCTCGGATCTTGGTTTCTAATACCATTCTCCCATAAAAGCATCCAGGGATGCTTAGAGAAATGGTTGATTCTAGAACTGGAGAGGAAACACACAGGATGATCCTTGAGAATCAATGAGTGCCAGAAAGTAAGGAAGTGTTCAGAAACAACAATAAAACAATAAAATCTACAATAATAGGGTATGTCCATGGGACCAAAGAACCAACTAAAATAGCTCTCAATGGCCAAAACTGCAAAAAATAGAACATCAAGATACACAAAGTAATGCTCGAATATAACCCAAACTATAAAATAAATATCCATAAGATCACACTGATATATGGTTTCAAAAAGTAAGTAGATGAAGAATTTGAAGTAGAGGAATAAATAAGATTAAGTCCAGGGTAAGGTTAGTACAAAAATTCCATCTTATGCTCTAATGCTGCCATAGATGGTCTGCATATTTCTTCTGGGTTTCTAAGCAGTCAAAGCAGAGAATAAACTAAGTTACAAGCCTCCTAGAAAATACAAGCATATGTAAAAGAGCAATTTCTTGTTCAGGAGAAGGCCTGGTTCTCTTGAAAGCGAGATTCGAGAGACATTTCTTTCTTGGGTTCTCACAACATCCTCGCAATAAATATAATAAGGAGATTCAATAAGCTCTTTTTTTTTTTTTTTTTTTGACAGGAAATAGCATTTATTGGTGGAGAAGGAAATGGCAACCCACTCCAGTGTTCTTGCCTGGAGAATCCCAGGGACGGGGAGCCTGGTGGGCTGCCGTCTATGGGGTCACACAGAGTCGGACACGACTGAAGTGATTTAGCAGCAGCATTTATTGGTGAGCATGATTAAGGAGGGGACAGCGCTGATGCTCATGAGTGCAGGGCCTGCCATTTGTCCAGGGGACCACGATTAGGGATGTATTTGACCCCACAGCCATCTGGGATGAGTCGCTATTCTGCCACTATGTTCTCAAATTCATCCGCGTTGAATTTGGTAAATCCCCGCTTCTTAGAGATGTGAATCTTCAGGCGGCCAGCGAACTTGAACTTGGCCTGGCGGAGGGCTTCAATCACGTGTTCCTTGTTCTGCAGCTTGGTGCGGGTGGACATTATGACCTGGCCAATGTGGACCCTGGCCACTGTGCCCTGGGGCTTTCCAAAGGCACCACGCATACCTGTCTGGAGTCTAGATTGGGAAACAGTAGGCCAGTCACGAATGCCCACTAGGAAGAGTTGTCTCCAAGGTCCCTTAGGGCAACCTGTACAGGCAACAGGTAGCATACACTACCAAGGAGGCTGCTATTTGCAGCCATTGCACACTGGGCCCCCATGGGGAATCAATAAGCTCTTTTACCATAAACTAATTAATAATAAATTTGTTTAATTCCTTATGGCATATGTGCAAGATAATGTTTATAGGGACTATATAGTCTGTACTTACCTAAAATCTAAAATCATTACATTCAGAAAGAGGTTTTGATTTAGTTGAATTCTTGAAATCATAGATGGCAGAAACTTGCAAATATTAAACTATTTAAACATTACTTGAAATTTCAGTTAATTTAATAATCCTGACTTTTTACATATTTCCAATTCAATCCCGAGTTTCATATATGTGCATTTATGGAATGGTTAACACCCAGCTACTGACATTATCCCTCCTTTTAGTACTCTTGCATCCAATTCTGGTTATAAACCTCTGCCTATCTTCATTTGCTTGCATAGCTTTATCTACAAGCCAAACTGTTTCCAGAATTATTTAGAATAGGTTGTTTACATATTGAAAGCAGGTGTTTTCATCAACTGGCAGCATTATTCTGAACTTTCTAAGTAAGATTGTACTGACTTTCTAATCTACTGGAGTTGTAAAGTAAGGCCGTGAAACCTCACTGGAAATGGTCAATTGGTGTCCCACAGGGCTCACTTTCAGAGGAAGAGCTAGGAGCTCTGGCAGGGTGGCTCACACAACATTAGGTCCAAGTAGAAAACCAATCTGTATTCATCCCCATTGAGGACTGAAACTGGGAGGGCTCATTTGCTCCAAGTGGGGAAGAAGCACTAAGACTCCCTGCTCTAAGCTGCCTGGGTTCTTATCATTTACCTCATCGTGGGGTGTCCCGAAGACCCTGACCTGGAATTGTTTCGGAATGAAACTACAAAGACAAATGCTTGTGATGGTACTCTGTGTAACTGTTTCCATCAGATATCACATTTAAATTACATTATGGTTTAGTCTTTCAAATACTGTTTCTCTTATCGTGGGGTGTCCCGAAGACCCTGACCTGGAATTGTTTCGGAATGAAACTACAAAGACAAATGCTTGTGATGGTACTCTGTGTAACTGTTTCCATCAGATATCACATTTAAATTACATTATGGTTTAGTCTTTCAAATACTGTTTCTCTAAGCAGAGCTGCTCCTTAACTTGCCACACTTCCATTACTTGTAACATTTTATCCAAAATGGGAGGCTCTATCTAAGGAAGTGATTGGCAAACTGACTGAAACTCACTTTTCTTGTGTTAAAAGACCAAGACCTATACACTCTTCACTGGGTAATTTAGTAGTCTGTGATTGTCTTAGATCCAATCATTTTGTCAGGTATCAAATAAACTCCAGTTGAACTGAATATTGCCTTCTTGAAGTTTGTCAGTAGGGTATTATTTAATTTAAGATGGATTTAGTGATTCCTCTTTCAAAGCTTGAGCAGATATTTTAACTGAGAAATGAATTTGTCAAAGTATGTCCTTCCCTACATCAAACCTCTATTATGGTGCATTTTATTTCCATGGGAATACATGTCTTCTAATATAATTGTGCTTTGTAAAGTGCATTACCACTTGGGGATATTTTTTCTAATTTTTTACCTAGGAAACCGAAAAGAACAAGATAAAAATACCAACTTAATTAGCAGAGTACTTTTGTAAAACCTAAATATTTGCATTTAAAGCAGGCTCTTTTAAAGTCTTTGTTGATGGTTAATAGTAAACATTATGAGATACTAGAATAGTAAAGGTACAGATTAGGTAGAATAGAACTTCAAACAAAAAAAGAGTCAATGAGCTCCTGGAGTGGAAAGAAAACAATTATTGCATAACTTTTTGAAAAGTTAATTAGGAAAAGCAAATAATTTTTTAAAATAATTTAAAATAATTAGGAAAAAAAATAGTCTTCTCTACTGAGGAGACTCACCTTTGCTTATATTATCAGATTCCAGATTCTCTTGCCACTTTTAGCCAGTTTGCCTGCCTCATCTTCTTTCTCTTCCTTTCTACTAGCTTCTTTTATAAACATTCTAAAATAATCTTAGATCAGAAAACAATTTCCTTTGATCCTGTTCCCTTCTGTCTATGGCATTATAACTCTTTGATTCACTTGTAAACATGGTGAAACTTATCTACCAAGCATGTTTCAATCCTTTGCATACTGTTATTTTCAATTGTATTTGGTTTATTATTATTATCTTCATATTGTCATCTCTGGAGAAGGCAATGGCAACCCACTCCAGTACTCTTGCCTGGAAAAGCCCATGGACAGAGGAGCCTGGTATGCTGCAGTCCATGGGGTCACTAGGAGTCAGACACAACTGAGCGACTTCACTTTCACGTTTCACTTTTCACTTTCATGGATTGGAGAAGGAAATGGCATCCCACTCCAGTATTCTTGCCTGGAGAATCCCATGGACAGAGCAGCCTGGAGAGCTATGGTCCATAGAGTCACAAAGAGTACGACAGGACTAAGGTGACTGAGCATGCATGCACACACAAAGGTTTACTAACAGATAGTATTAGAATCCAACCTTCCATCTTGTGGGGCCATCAGACCAGGCAACCTCTAAAAAATGAGGAGGAATTAGAGTAATTTTAGGAAGTTCTTTCTGTTTCAAAACCACTTCAACAATGGTTTGCCCCAACCAAGTAAACATCAACTTTTATGAAATAAAATGCCTAAATTCACAGGGGAAATGCTAAGTTATCAAGGGTAGCTAACAAATATCTCATTGCTCCTTCTATTATTCAACTCCCTGGAGTCTGTCAGCATTGCTGGCTGCAGGAACAATTCATTCCTTTTAAAATTCTCTAAATTTAGAGCTTAGATGCTCAGAAAATGATTAATCACACGTAAGTAAACAGACTGTCCATTCCAAAACACTGAAAATTTTGGGAAAAACAGGAATGTAAATCTCCCTTAAAGAATGTATTATCTTTGCTTTGTGGGCCTCTCCATTTTTAAGATGATAATTCATAGCACATTCTCAGTTGACAGTTTTTTTCCAGTGAGATTATTGTTTTGCAGACTTTCCTTTTCCATTTAGCTTAATTATTAGTAATTCAGGTATACTCAGAAATGTAAATGATCCAACTTAATTAAAAATACAATATAGATGAGAGGTATATATTGAATGAGATTTTGTTATAAAAGAAGTCAATCTTCAAAGGAGAAAGGCCCACTTCAGACTATTCTCGGGAATCCCCTGGTGTTTCAGTGGTTAGGATCTACACTTTCACTGCTGAGGATCACTGCTCTAGGAACTGAGATCCCACAAGCCACACTACATGGAAAATAAAATGACTGCTCTCCCTGCCTCTCTGTCCTTTCAGCTTAGGAAATCACTGCATGGGTGCTGTACAAAGACAGAGCTTTAATGGATAGGCCATGCTGACTGAGCTTAGGTATTGTTTTTTATTTCATTTTTGCGAAATTCTTACAATTAGAATGTATGGGCTCCAAAATGAACACCCTGGTAAGATCGCAAACATTTATGGGAATGGTAAATGGGTTTTAGCTAGCTGCATGTTAGTATGAATTCATTGGGGCTTCCCTGGTGGCACAGATGGTAAAGAATCTGCCTGCAATGTGGCAGACCAGGGCTCGATCCCTGGGTTAGGAAAATCCCCTGGAGAAGGAAATGGCTACCCACTCCAGTATTCTTGCCTGGAAAATTCCATGGACAGAGAAGCCTGGCGGGCTACAGGTCCATGGGGTCAAAGAGTTGGACATGACTGAGTAACTAACATTTTCATTTCATGAATTCATCTATAAGATTGCTTTCCTCCTAAACTCAGCTGGGCCTTGGCAATATGAATTTTTGTTTGGAGAAAAGAAAGCAAATAATTTGAAAACATGGCACACTTTATTGTGGGCTAGGCCTGGGTAGGCAACACTGTGGGACAGGAAGAGAACTGAAGATAGATTTAATCAATCACAAAAAAAAGAGATTAAAACAAAAAAAAATCTTGTTCCTGTGCAGGAGTTTGCCTGAGTGCCCCTGCTCCCCACCTCCCACCCCTCCACAGAGGGTATTATATACAAGATTCTTGCTCTACCAGGAAGTAGAACTCAGAAAATAAAAATAGCACCATAAAAGCCATATTGTACTTAAACAGTTTTTTATGGACTGATCTTTAACATCTTCCTGAATTTCAAATATAGACCTCCCCCCACCCCCCAAAAAAGAACTTTTGCAATATAATTGGATTATATAGTTTTGGAATCTCTAGCCAGCATAAATTAAAGGGGAGTCTCTTGGATATTTTATATAATAAAATTATTTTTAAGGTTTAGCACCCTAAAAGCATGGCTCTCTCTTGAAGAATGGGAAAATTTCCTTTAAGCAGATAATAAGAATTTTGTAACTATTTTGTTCTGCTGCTGCTGTTTGTTCTAGTCTTTAATAACTTCAAGTTTGAGGCTTAATCATATTAATAAATCTGGTTCTTAATATGTTGTTGGCTTGTATGCCAACATTCCTTTTTATTGTTTTGATTTTCAGCTTCTAAGTAAGCAACCTAAGTATAAGCTGCCTTATCTCTTTTTTTTTTTAAGTATGGCAACTAACAGAAGTCAGAAGAAACAATATTATTGCAAATTATGTGCTACGTGTTATAGATGCATTACCTAGCTATTTCTCAGCCTATGGTATAGCTCTCATTACTCCATTTTTATAAACGAAGATTGTTGCTGTTGTTGTTCAGTCACCTTGTCCGAGTCTTTGTGACCACATGGACTGCAGCATGCCAGGCTTCCCCGTCCCTTACCATCTCCTAGAGTTTGCCCAAGTTCATGTCCATTGCACTGGTGATACCATCCAGCCATCTAATCATCTCTTGCCCGCTTCTGTGTTCAATCTTTACCATAAAGGAAGATGAGTTCAAACAAATCTGAAGTGACAATATTGGTATTCAGACTTCTCTGTTATGTAACCACTTTATTGCATTAGTGATATTCTGATAGGTTATAATCAGAACACAACATTTTTCTTCTAGGTTTGTATTCTAGAAGGGTCCTTTGCCTGTCCCCATCACTTGATCAGGAGATTGTACAACTTTTGAGTCACTTGCAGCTAAAGACTACTTTTGATTTCCAGGTATTACCAAGTCAGATCCCTCTTAAAACAAACCTTCAAACATCCATCTTATTCAAAGTTCTTCCCCTCCCATAGCTGAGGTAGGAGATGGGCATCAGAGATTGGAATGAGCTGCTGATTGGAGACTTTTCACTCCTCTCCATTTCCTCAGCCCTTGGTTGCTCCAGTGTATCTGTGTGTGTGTGTGTGTTGACCGGGGTAGGGGTGGATTGGCTTAGTTGGGGCTGGAGGGAGATGGGGTAGGAGGAGAAGGCAATGTCTCTCTTACAGTAGGCTCTGTAGTTCATCTCTTGATGTCCTCTTTGATGGCAAATTTCTAAATGCTGTCTGAAACAGGGGATTCATGTTCTGGCTGACTTCATGAAACTTCAATTCTCCTACAGCAAGGTACTTTTCAGCTTCTTCCTGTGGGATGCCCACCATCCCACAGGAAGTATGTTTTGAACCCTGCCTTCAAAGGAATCCATTTTTCATGAAGGAACTCAAATCTTCTTGCTTCACAAAACCATCTAAGTGCAGTTTGCTTCCCACATCCTCCCATCCTCCCAGTGCCCCCATCCTCCCACTTTTTGCACTCTTCATGTGAGAGGCAGTGACCAGTTTCAATGTCTGTATAGGTCCTGGGAATATATTTCAGGTTCTCTACATAGCCAGCTGGAGAGTGAGATCCCCAGTGTGCCCCTTTAAGATACTGTTAATGTTTATGTCGATTATCTTATTCCTTCTTCCTATCAAGATGTGGAGGGGGCATACTTTGACAAGGCTGATGACTACCTTGGTGACCCTCTCTGAGGTACTAGTGCTCTCTTATATAGCTAGGAAGTAGGGGCCCATTGCTGCACTGATTTTGCTGTCTTAAGTTAGTACCACATGGATGTGTCTAACCCCTTTCTTTAGAATGTAGGAGGTATCTATTATCCATTTTTCTAGGCCTTGGGGCTTCAGCTGAAATTTAGAGGCAATAGGACAAGCCCCATTTAACACCCTGTGATAGTGTTTTAAGAGTTAATAGTCTTTTCACTATAATATGCCATTTCCCAAAATTTGAGAGGCACTGAACATGTCTGACTCCAGGAAAGCAGGAGGGGCAGGTAGAGTTTCTTTCCTTCTGCGCTGTTTCCATCTGCCCCTAACCCTTCTAGGCCTCACCTTACTCCTACCAGGAAGTTAAAAAAGAGAAGGATGTTTTCACTGTCCATTGCTTTGTGTGTTTTATTTATTTATTTATTTTTGGCTGTGCTGGGTCTTCGCTGCCTTGCACAGGCTTTCTCTAGCTATGGCGGGTAGGGGCTACTCATTGTTGTGGTGTGGGCTTCTCATTGCAGTAGCTTCTCCTTTTGCGCAGCACGGGCTCTAGGTACGTGGGCTCAGTGGCTGTTGTGCACAGGCTTAGTTGCTCTGTGGCATGTGGAATTTCCCTGGACCAGGGATCGAATCCATGTCCCCTGCATTGGCTGGTGGATTCTTATCCATTGCACCACCAGAGAAGTCTGGTTTATGTTTTAATAAACAATTTTCAGTGACAAAGAAGAAAAAGTCAAATCTAATCCCATTCGACTCTCATTTTTCAAATGCCCTTTAATGTAGGAGTTTAATATGAAAATAAGTGTGTGTGTGTATATATATATATATATTTATATATATACATATATGTAATATATAAAGTGAGTAAACCTTACATAGTGAAGTTCTTTTCTACCTCTGTTGTGTTTTATGAACATGAGATACATATTTTCTGTAACAAAATAATTTTGAATTATGACTATAGATCATCAAAATGTCAGGATTTGACAAATCTAGCAGTATTTCTATGGAAATAGTTGTAATCAAGCATTAAGCACTATACCACCTTATTCTAGTTTCTTTCCAACATGGCCAGTAGTTGGCCTGTCAAAAGTGTCTGAAAAGAATCACTAATTGAAAAAATGTGTAGATTTTTTTTTTTTTTTTGGTCTTAGTACTACATAGCTGTGTGAGCTTGGTAAATGTGTTAACTTATCTTCCACTCAGGGTTCTTATAATTAAAGACTCTAATCTTTATAAGCACAAGAGGTTAACCATGCACAGAGTGCTCAGGTGAAGCATTTCAGGGAAACACTGAAAGCTTTCTAAAGAAAGCCAGAGCCATTGAAGCTGCTGACTAGAAAGTAACCCCTGACTGATAATATGTCGAGACAAGCCATTATCCAGGATGGGTTGCTTTGATTTCAGTAAAGTGAAGTGCTAATCTAAGCAGTTAGTTCTTCAAACTTTCCAGAGACTAACGAGGATGCATACCAGCAAAACAAACACACTTACAGACGTGAAATTTCTTAAACTGACAATCTAGTCTGTGTTTGCTAGTATTCATATTTACAGAATATTAATAATATTTCTGAAACATTTTCCAAGTAATAGATTAATCTTTATAAATAGATGTGTTTAAAATATGGATGAATATCCACTGGTTCCAAAATAAAACTCTATGGCATAAATTACAAGGACTTCCGTGATTTGGCTTCTGCTGCAAAGTAATGCTCAAAATTCTCCAAGCCAGGCTTCAGCAATATGTGAACCATGAACTCCCTGTTCAAGCTGGCTTTAGAAAAGGCAGAGGAACCAGAGATCAAATTGCCAACGTCCACTGGATCATAGAAAAAGCAAGAGAGTTCCAGAAAAACATCTATTTCTGCTTTATTGACTATGCTAGAACCTTTGACTGTGTGGATCACAATAAACTGTGGAAAAATTCTGAAGGGATGGGAATACCAGACCACCTGATCTGCCTCTTGAGAAATCTGTATGCAGGTCAGGAAGTAACAGATAGAACTGGACATGGAACAACAGACTGGTTCCAAATAGGAAAAGGAGTACATCAAGGCTGTATATTGTCACCCTGCTTATTGAACTTCTATGCAGAGTACATCATGAGAAACGCTGGGCTAGAAGAAGCACAAGCTGGAATCAATATTGTCAGGAGAAATATCAATCACCGCAGATATGCAGATGACACCACCCTTATGGCAGAAAGTGAAGACGAACTAAAAAGCCTCTTGATGAAAGTGAGGGAGGAGAGTGAAAAAGTTGGCTTAAAGCTCAACATTCAGAAAACGAAGATCATGGCATCCGGTCCCATCACTTCATGGGAAATAGATGGGGAAACAATGGAAACAGTGTCAGACTTTATTTTTTGGGCTCCAAAATCACTGCAGATGGTGACTGCAGCCATGAAATTAAAAGACACTTACTCCTTGGAAGGAAAGTTATAACCAACCTAGATAGAATATTCAAAAGCAGAGACATTACTTTGTCAACAAAGTTCCGTCTAGTCAAGGCTATGGTTTTTCCAGTGGTCATGTATGGATGTGAGAGTTGGACTGTGAAGAAAGCTGAGTGCCGAAGAATTGATGCTATTGAACTGTGGTGTTGGAGAAGACTCTTGAGAGTCCCTATGACTGCAAGGAGATCCAACCAGTCCATTCTTAAGGAGATCCGCCCTGGGATTTCTTTGGAAGGGATGATGCTAAAGCTGAAACTCCAGTACTTTGGCCACCTCAAGTGAAGAGTTGACTCATTGGAAAAGACTCTGATGCTGGGAGGGATTGGGGGCAGGAGGAAAAGGGGACAACCGAGGATGAGATGGCTGGCTGGCATTACTGACTCAATGGACGTGAGTCTGAGTGAACTCCGGGAGTTGGTGATGGACAGGGCGGTCTGGCATGCTGCGATTCATGGGGTCGCAAAGAGTCAGACACGACTGAGCGACTGAACTGAACTGAACTGAATTGAACTGAATCTCTTCAATTTTGGTTTCACCTTGCCCTGACTCATACTCTGTCTTTTGGCCATACTCAGCTACTTGTTTCTGCTTGAAAAAACCCAGATGATTTAAGCCTCCATAGTTTTTCCCAGGTTGTTCCCATTTTCTACCATTCTAGCTATCTACTACTGGGTAATAAATCATGCCAACACTTGTAGTGGTCCTGAGAGGTGGTGGTGCTTAGCTAGGTGGTGCTTTCTCAGTGAGGTCTGTCCTATGGATGCAACCAGAGGATGGCTGGAACTAGAATTGTCTGAGACTTGTTAATTCACATGTCTGGTTCCTGGGCTCAAAGGAGTCAAGCACCAGGGGTCTGAAACAGTTGGCTTCTTGGGCGTTTCTCCATGTGGCCTTTTGAATTGATCTCTCCAGAATAGTAGCTTCAGGAGAGTCAGACTTCTTATGTGTTGTCTTGGGCCTTCAACTATACATGTATCAAATGAACAAGAGGGTCAGGTAGAAGCAACATCATCTTTTAGGACCAGCCTTACAGTAGTTGCACAGTATAATTTCTATTGCATTCTATTTATTAGATGTGAGTCATTAAGGACAACCCATGTTCATGAGGAGAGATATGAGGAGTGTCAGAGAATGTGAGGACATACTTTCAGATCACCATATACATACATAGCAAACACCTGTTACTTTTCAAGGTAGTCATCTCCACTATGATGCCTTTGGATCATGTTCACATCCTACTTTATTCCTTTCCCTTTTTCACATTAATCATTTGCTCCATTGTAACTCTACTCCTTATATGTGCTGCTATTACTACCTGTATGATTATATGTATTGAACAAGACATGTGAAAGTATATGTGAAGCTTATGAATACCAGAAAATTCATTTACTACAAATCAGATTTGTCTTCCAAAGTGATGTTAGAACATTTTTCCAAAGTTAAGAACATTAGGCTCTGGGCATCATGAAAAATTACAAGTTGCTTACTACTTTGTCTATATCAAGGAACAGGTGACTAGAAACCCTAAACTTATTTTTTCTTTGCTAGAATTACGGTCATTGTAAGTACAGGGTCTTACCTTACATTAATAAAAGCCCATACTGAAAAAAACTAGAGAATAATGTAGAATACATTCATCTTCTTTTTCTCAGTAGATCTTCCAGCACTGATTACCATGAAAGACATCAAAGGTCCATAAAAGTCCAATACAGTAATGGAAGAAGGAACTATTCCAAGTTGAATTTAAGATGTGATGGATTTGCAAAATGTAACAGCTAACTTCCTGGCAATTGTATAATGAATGATAAGCAGAAATTAAGCAATGCATTTCTATTTGTTTTAGATTTATATATTTGTCTTTTGGATACATGCTGGCCATTGAAATGGACAGCATTAATCTTTGGCATCTTCATTTCATGCCATATATAAAAGCTAGTTATCAAGGGTGTTGCAACTCTCATCCAAATTAGTGGAAGCAAAGTTATTTATATTTAATTTTCCCAAGAGTCAGGCCTCTTACTTCCTATGCATTTCTATATCAATTAGCACTTTATATGTTGAGAAATTTTAAGAAGTTGAAATAGTTTACTGGCATATTTTGGCAACTTGAGGTCTCTGGCACTCGCAATTCCATGGGGAATGGGTAATTTTTCCTTAATAGTAGAAGAATAGTAGGGGTCACATTTGGCTCAGAATCATGGGTAGAGTTTTCATTAAACATCACCCTGTAATCATTACTCACTGCACACTTTAGCAGAACAGCTGATGAGGAAGAATGACAGAACAGGGACATTGCCATCAACAGGCAGAGCACGCCTAGTCTCAAGAGTGTAATTTGGTTCCACTAGTACTTAGAGGCACTTACTGTCACATTATGCTACCCTACAACTAAGAAGAGTTTAGGGGATACAAATTATTGTTTAGGGAAAATGTGTGATTTTCTGATGGCACACACGTCAAATTCTGTTCAAATAAAAGCCAAGTGAGAGATCTATCCATTCTCTTGTGCCTTCAGTGGACTTTCGGACATTGTATCCCATAATTTCAAAATGTTTCCTCAGGCAATGCATCCTTCACTCAAATCAAGTGATATGGAATGAGAGATACTGCTCAATCATCAGAGAGGGAGGTAGAGGCAGGCTCTCAGGCTCTTTTACTAATTTTTCTATGCCTTTAAATATAGCATGAAAAAAATTTTACGGTAATTTCTACCATCATTGTTTTATATGTTTTTAATTTTTTCAGTTCAGAAATTGTGAAAATGATGATCACTCATTTATTTTTGGATATTTTAATCCTATATCTCTTGCTTTGTGATTTTGGGTATGTTCATAAAGTGAAAAACAAAACCAAAATCTCAACAACCCATGTACACATGGTGTTTAGTGTTGGCACACATGGATGGCTTGAGAAGATTTATCCTGTTCACAGTTTTTATCAGCTACACTCCTCTCCTTAAGCTTTCCCCAAAACAAACAGACGTGCCAATAAAACAGAGAGCATGTGTGGCCAACAAATCTCTTTGATGAGTCTCTGAGTGTCTGATTCCAGCCAAATTACTGCTTACAAGCCCTTTCTATAGAGAAAATTTCAAGTTTCCACCATTTACCTAATTTTCATTAGCAAACTTAGCTCCCATAAAAATTTCCCACTTCTTCAAATAGATATTTGCAAAATATGAAAAAAATAATATCTGGATATTTATTATCTATGCTAATTTATGATTTAAATTATAATAGAAGGGTAAAGTCAGAATTCTATTCCCTGACAGGTCTGGGATAAAAACTGTTGAAAGAATAAAAGGATGAGTAAGGTCGTTAATATATAATAATCACTTGAAATAATTTTGGAGGGTTTTATAAATTTATTTTGAGGGGAAATGCTCTCTTTTACTCTTTTCTGTATGCTTAGTTAGAATGATTAGTGTTTGTGTATGATTTCAGCCAAGGTAGCTTCCTCTTGCTTGTTAGATGGAAAAAAAAATAGAAAATATCCCAAATATTCTCTTCAAAAGATGGGGTCACAATTTGGACAGTGATAGCAAACACAGCCTCCTTTCCTTATTGAGGACTGATCATCATATTTCCCTTTTCCTATCTATTGTTTGTTTTTAATTTGACTTCTGTCTTTCAGATGACCTTAGTAATCTCTTTTATTTTCCCCCTTTTTTTTTTAATTTTGAGATATATTATATACTGCATAAAAAATAATTTAGTCTAAAAAGTAATTATAATCTATATCCACCAACTATACCCAGTGCTGAACCATATCTAGCCCCATTCCTCAATAAATTTGCAATTTTAGTGGGTAAAAGAAAAAAGTAAGTGACTGAGTATAATGAAATACTATAAATATTTTAATAGATGCCTGTATATAAAAAGTGGATGCCCAAAATAGGGAGTGGTCAGTTGTATTTCTTGGGAAGAGGAAGGACAGGGATGACTTCATAGATTAAATTAGAGGTGAGTCTTTGTAGAACAATGGGGTGGTACAGGATTCTAGGCAGAGAAGTTACAAACTCCTGAAAAAATCTGGATATGTTTTGTTTTGTTTTGAAATCCTAAACAAGACTGTGAGATGTATATCAGGGAGAGGGCCTTAGTACTTCAAATTTTCTCTAGAATTTCAGTTCTGAGGTTTGAGAGGGACAAACCTGGAGGCAGAGCCCAGAAAAGGATTATGATATGGATTAGAGAACACAAAAGCAGTATGCAAATTCAAGGACTTCTAAAGAAGTACATGTTTCAAGAATTGTTAATTAACTGGATGCAGAGAGTAATACAAAGAGGGTATAAGAATCAGCCCCAAGTTTTTCTTCTAAGTGAACCATTTAAGTTGATGGTGATACTACTAGGTAAGACAGAAAATTTCTCAAAGTTGCTCCATAATGTGAATTTGGATATAATGGGATTTATGATTGGTTCCAGTCCTCCTCCTGGCCCCAGGGAAAGAGGAACATGAGGAAACAAAACAGGAAGGAGGAATATGAAGCAAGGAAGAGTTGGGAAATGAGTTCCTTTTAATTATTTGAGCCTTTTTTCAGTCAGTGTATGGCCATCTGTATTCAATATGTTTCACTATCTTTACCTTTGTCTCTATTACAATTTTATAACATGACTTTTAAATTAACCTTACAATAATGTGACCTTAAATTATAACCAACACGATGCTTGGACCCCACATATAACATTTTGCTGGCATTCTACACTATGTGTAAGTGCAGGATAGCCTCAAAGATGAACTGAGTTTTTGCGATGCTTATCATGCATGAACATGAAACCCATTAAGTAGGTATATGAACCTATATTTGAATATCAAAACTGTTTGAGATGCAAATACAGACTTGGTGGCCGTCAGTATATATTTGTAGTTGAAATCATGGTTATATTTGTTGTGGGAAAGTGACATTTTAAGAGTGGAGAAAAAAGTAATCACAATCAAAAACAGTTCAGGGGATCAAATGAATGCAGGGTCATGCGAACTGAAAGAGTATGAAGATGTTTAGAGACGAAGAGAATGAGGCAGTAACCTAAGACTGGAAATTTCCCCTGTGTTTGATTATTAGAAAGCAAATTATTAGATCTTAGACACAACCATTTTAGTGGTATTCTGGGGTGAGGGGGGCGGAAGACAGATTGTAGTGAGATGAAAAATGAATGAAATTAACAAAGTGAGAATGAGTGCATCCTTTCAAAATATTTAAATGAGAAGGTGAGAGTAGGATTTACAGTAGTTATTCAAGTAGGTGGGATCAGGAGCTTTAACATGGACAAAACTTCAGCCTTTCTGTGGTGTCAGGAGCCAGGGAGAGGTCTAGGTTTCAGGAGAGGGTGTGGCTATACTATAGAACAAATATCTTGGATATTGACAAGAATTAGATAAAGTGCCAGGATGGTAAGTTTAGCCTTGAGAAAGAGAAGGAACACTTCTTTCTCTAAGGTTAACCGAGAGGAAATGACTTTGTAGATCTGAAGTAATCAGAAATAGATCAGGAGGAATCAGAAGGAAAAAGTGACCTTGGGTGCTGTTCTCTATTCTTTCAGAGAAATGGGGGGAAGCCTGGTGATAAACCATTAAAAGGGGATCTTTAGTGCAAACTAACAAAGGTTCAAAGTTAGTTGATGTATGTTAGTGAGAAAATTGCTAAAATGGACCCAAGTGATTTCTGTTTTCTTAAGCATTGTTATAAAAATACCCTGTTGTCTTGATTACTAAAAAGAAGTAGTGAGAAAAAATTGCTGTTAAAAAAAAAGGAACACTAGACTGAGGGTCTGGAGATGGGCTTCTGATTATAGTCTGGCCATAGTTTAGCTCCATTATGTTAGAGGAGAAAATATAAGAGGTTTCTCATCTGAAAGGAGAGATTTGAACTAAATAACCTCTAAATTTCCTTCCTCATAGAAACCTAACTTTATTTGTTTTGATTTTGATTAAGGCAACTAAAAAGTTTGGAGAAATGTTAAAGCCACACTAATTTATATACTCATGCTGTGCTGTGGACACCCGGTAGCAAGAGACAAACTATAGCTTCAAGTATAGGGTAGAATTTTTTGTTTATTTCAAAAATATTTATGGCATCCTACTTTGAGTCAAACACTGTGCTAGGTGTTGTGTGAATAAAAAGATGTATTAGATGGGTTTAGGTCCTCGAGGGAGCTTACAAACTAGTGTAAGAGTGGAATATACATCTTTCAAATGTTGAAACTATAAAACCAAAGACAAGAAGAGACAATAAACATTCCAGGACTGACTATAACAATGTAGATAGTCTTTGTTCCCAGGCTGTTTGTTAATTGCCACAGACATTTGCTGTTAATTGGCCAGGACATTTTCCAGTTCAGTTCATGTGATGTGCTGCTAGTTCCCTCATGTCTACTAAATCTGTTGCCACTGTAGCCTGGAGAGATTCTCAAAGTACCATAGAAGACTACAGAAATGTTACCTCCCTGCAGAGGGAATTGGTTTGGGCATGAACCCATGAGCAGTTTAATGTCATTCAGCTTATGCCTTGTGTTATCCTTGAGCTAACTAAACTCTGCCATCAGAAGCAGTGTTGCTGCTTGGGGGCTGAGGACTGGGGGTTTCAAGGGATAGTATTCTATTAAACTTGACATTAACTCCTCCTCTGCTTATCTGCAAACCAAATGATTTCTCAGTGCTCCCTCCCTTCCTCTTTTCTTCCCTCTCTTCTTTCCTGCCGTTCTCTCTCTTTTCCTTCTTTATCTGCTCCTGTAGTCTGTAAATTTTTATCCCACTATTACTGGGCCCTGTGCTAGATGATAAAGGTGAAGGGATAAAAAGCATGGTCTATTTTCTTGCAAAGCTCATCCAGGAAGAACATACAAACAAACAGTCATAATTCAGCTTGATAACTGTTCAGATAGTATTGTGCAATAAAGAGAAAGAGGAGTGATACATCTAAAGAGGAAAGAAGGCATGGATGATGGTGAGGGAAGACATTTTGAATGGAGTCTTGAAGCATAGCCATGTGTGCATTTGTGCATATGTTTTGAGGGGAGATGCTATTGCATCTTCAGAAGTTCTGAGGCAAGAAAGGGTCACAATTAGAGTTTGATCGAAGTCTGAACATTTTGTTTCTGCTCCAAATGATGGAAGAGAAGTGGAACCTTAACCCTACTTCTGCCACTTACCTGCTAAACTAGAGTATATCCATCCTTCTCTCCTATTCTCTCACATCTTCCTTTCTCTTCAGTTAAAATTTCATCAAGGAACACCTCCTACACACACACACACACACACACACACACATATAGGTCACAGAAACTTGTCTTAATCTACTTGCACTACTCAGAAAAAAAAGTAACTTTCTTGTTGTTGTAGAGTGTCTATGTACTATTATCCATTTTTACTAGTGAGGCTGCTGCTAAGGACAGGACGGAGTCATTAGGGTAAGTTCCAGTGGTTTGGAAGGACTATAGGGTACAAAGAAAAGAGTGCATCGTAGGAGGGTGCAAAGGTGGACAGAGGTCATATCTCCACATACCTAATGCCATTCTGAAGAGAATGAATCTTACTTAGAAGGTAATGAGAGCCACTGAAGCTATTCAAGGAAGGAAAGACAAAACCAGACCTATATTTTGTTGGCCATGATTTATTCTGAATCATGAATCATATTTCACAGTATATAGTCAAGAATTTGGCATGGCCATAAGAGGTCTGATTTTTGCCCTGAGCTTCTTGGTGGTGAAGTGAAGTGAAGTCGCTCGTTGTGTCCGACTCTTTGCGACCCCATGGACTATAGTCTACCAGGCTCCTTGGTCCATGGAATTTTCCAGGCAAGAGTACTGGAGTAGGTTGCCATTTCCTTCTCCAGGGGATCTTCCCAACCTAGGGATCCAACCTGGGTCTCCTGCATTGTAGGCAGATGCTTTTAGGCAGAGTATCTTTGTTCAGAGTGAGGATGGCCATACCAGATTTTAGGATAAGGCCAGTCATATTTTACAATCTTAAGGTCAAGATTAGTTATGACAGGGAGACCAATCATGTGATTTAGTCATGTGGTATCAGTCAAACTGGAGGCTGAGATCAATGACATGGGGAATAAATCAACATTATGTAGGGAATTCTGACAGTCCAGTGTGTACTTCCACTCCAGGCTGCAAAGGTTCAATCCCTGTTTGGGGAACTAAGATCCCACATGCAGCAAGGCATGGCCAAAAAAAAGTCAGTCTTTTATGTAATGGAACACTGATAAAAATGATGAATTCTGATGCTTGGGTAAGCCTTCTTGGTGGCAATGCTCCATGAGTACTGCCACAAGTTGATGCTGGGAAAGTAATGCATCCTGACTCCATGGGGAGCAGACCAAGGAAGTTTACATTTAGAACCCTCCTAGACAGTAAGTTTTATGAGTTGTTTCAGTGAATTATTAAAACCAATGATGACTTTGGGACACTGCTCTCACCACCCCACCGCACACTGCCGAACTTGCAGTTGGTATAAAAATTGAGGCCAGTTTTGGGGACTGTGCTTTCTAATTTTAAGGTTGCCTGAAACCTCTTACATTAGTTAGTGTTAGTCACTCAGTAGTATCCAATCCTTTATGACCCCATGGACTGTAGCCCTCCAGGCTCCACTGCCCATGGAATTCTCCAAGCAACAACACTGGCGTGGGTAGCCGTTCCCTTCTCCAGGGGATCTTCCCGACTCAGGGATTGAACCTGGGTCTCCCACATTGTTGGCAGATTCTTTACCATCTGAACCACCAGGGAAGCCCCATTTCTTACACATAGGAGTTAAAGGTAGAGGCTTTGGAGTCAGACTTGAATATAAATCCTAGTTTGGTTGCTTTTCAATCCGTGTTACTTCTCAAAGTTTTACTTTCTTCATCAGAAGCAGATGCTTTGGTGCTCTGTATCACCTCCCTTGGCTTACCTTGGGTTTAGCTGAAGCTGTGCTTAATAGTTCATGTGAGCTCAGACTCACTTTGCCCTGGTAGTAGATCAACTCTGGTGTAGGCTGTATATCTCCCTGGGTGGTAGGAAGCTCTCAATCAAAACAAACAAAGGGGGACAGTAGCTGTAGTAAATGCCTCAAACTCTCACCATTTGGATGGCCATTTCTTGGAGGCCTCCTGTCCGTTTCTCAGATATTCCTACTCCTGTTGCCAATAGCAGCAATCATAGCAATTCATCTTAAATTGGCTTTTCCTCCCTTCCTTACTTCTGCTTTTCTTACCTAAGACCTTTCTCATGCTCTAGTTTAGAACCTAAATTAGGACACTATCACAGTCTTACTATGAAGATTAAATGAGATAACATGTTTATTTAAAAGAGAATTAGTGCTTTGTCTATAAAGGCTGCTATTAGAACAGGACATAAAACAAGCAGTATTTAAATAGCTGCAGAGAAGGGGATTCATTTGAGAGATTTGGGGAATTCATCTGAGACATTTAAAAGATATTGGATGGGTATAATATATATGCTAAGAGATAGTGTGAAATCTGAGATGACTTTGACATTCGTAAAGGAAGAGACTGTGAGAGAGAGGCCCAGGTTTAGTGGTGGGAAACACTGAATTTAATATTTGACATATGAAGTTTGATATTCTTGTGAACAGACAAGTATGACTGTTCATTATGATGTTCTTTCTACATCTCCACAACTAGAAAGACAGGCAGTCTAAAAACCGAGTTACCACTGATCCTAAGTAACTCTCAGCATCATCAGAGAGATGTGAATAGAACAGATTACAAACCGGACTTGGGCCCATTCACATAAATGACCCTTGTTTGATCTGCATAGTGCTTCCCCAAGTATTGGTATATTTTGTTGTTTGCTTTATTTATTTTTGAATCATTTTGTAAGTGATTTTATATGAAAATCAAGATTTTTATTTTTTCTTGAAAACAAAATCAACTTAACACTAATCCTGCATTTTTGAATGCAGGTAGGCCTGAACATCCTGTCACTTGTAGAATAGCACATGCTTTCTTCAGCTGACCACACACCATACCACCTGTCTTTTAGATCAAGTGAAAGTGAAAGTGAAGTCTCTCAGTTGTGTCCAACTCTTTGCGACCCCATTGACTGTAGCCTACCAGGCTCCTCTGTCCATGGGATTTTCCAGGCAATAGTACTGGAGTGGATTGCCATTTCCTTCTCCAGGGGATCTTCCTGACCCAGGGACTGAACCCAGGTATCCTGCATTGTAGACAGATGCTTTATTGTATAAGCCACCAGACAGCCTCGAGGGCGAATTGCTATTCGCAATGCAGGATATTTTTAGTTGTTCTTATAACAGAAGCACATCACTCATTTTTGTTATGTGTTTGCTTCCTTGTAGGCATTTGTGATCAAAACCTGTGCAGAATAGGACAGTAGGGGATATTAAAGGGTAGGTGCTTTGAAAAAAGGTGAAAGAGAGGATCTTGTGCTGAGTTGAATAGTTTTCCATCAAAATTCATGTTCACTAGGAACCCAGGAATGTGACCATATTTGAAAATAGGTTGTTTGTAGATGTAAGCAAGTTAAGATGAGGTAATTCTGACTTAGAGTGGACCCTAGATTCAATATAACTCAAATCCACGTAAGAGGGCACACACACAGAATACTATGTGACAACAGAGGCAGAAACTGGAATGCTGTATCTACAAGCCAAGGAGCATCAAGGATTGCCAGCAGCGACTAGAAGTTAGGCAGAGGCAAGGAAGAATCCTCCCTTAGAGAGGGCATGGCCCTCCCATCCTTAATTTTGGAACTCTAGCCTCCAGAAATTTGAAAGAAAGAAGTTTTTTTTGTTTGTTTGTTTAAGCCACATATTTTGTGATACTTTGTTATAGCAGCCCTGTTACATAGCCCTGTTATAGCAGCAGGTTTTATAGAAACCTGATAAGGGTAAGATGAAGAAAAGAGGAAAAAACAACAGAAAAGCTGGTTCAAGGAAAAGAGCATCATTATTATGACCAAATGCTGAAAAGTGCGGAGAAGGCAATAGCAAGCCACTCCAGTACTCTTGCCTAGAAAATCCCATGGATGGAGGAGCCTGGTAGGCTGCAGTCCATGGGGTCGCTGGAAGTCGGATGCGACTGAGCGACTTCACTTCACTTTTCGCTTTCACACAATGGAGAAGGAAATGGCAACCCACTCCAGTGTTCTTGCCTGGAGAATCCCAGGGACAGGGGAGCCTGTTGGGCTCCTGTCTATGGGGTCGCACAGAGTCGGACACGACTGAAGCGACTTAGCAGCAGCAGCAGCTGAAAAGTGGTCAAATAAAATAAGGACTGAGATGGTGCAAATGACAAGTAAGAGTTTAGTGATGAGCCTGGAAGGAGCCCTTTCAAGTGAGTGATGGGAATGAGTGGAAACCAGAGGGAAGTGGGCAAAGGAATGAATGTGAATTCAAAAGACAATGCCAGTGAGTAGATTCAAGAAACCTCTCTTGGAAGGAGATGAGAGCAACAGGATAATAGAGGCACATCGCACTTAGGGAGCAAAGATAATTTTTTTTAAGATGGATACTGTGCATGTCTGTAGTGATCGATTGCTGAATGTGCCTAATGATCCACTCAGCACCCCACTCCAGCTCTTCCATTAGGAAGTCAACATGGATGAATCGCACTGGCGGGCTCTGGTGCCCTCTGACTGCTGGTTACTTTGCTCAGTGGGAGACACCAGCAAAAACAGAAGCAGTGTCCAAAGTGAGATCAAGGTATTTATTGCCCTGCCTTCATCCCTTCTGGGGTCATGGGTTAGCATGGCTAAATTCTCCACAGCTTCTGTCTGGTGGTACTCTCCTATAACAATGGTTCTCTCCCAGCCTTCTGATAAATGCTCCCTCCTCTTGCCCCTTGGAAATGGCTCTTCCCCAGACTCCTCCTCACCTTCCCTCATAGACACTCCTCTTTATCAGTCTTCTCAAACAATTAAATCCATCTCCCTGTCTGCTGTTTGCTGGACATGGATTAACACATAAAGGAACCTTCTCCCAGGGGCCCAAGGCACACAGCATTGCCTCTTGCACAAGTCCTTTTCTTTCCTAGAAAGCATTTTGATGACAAATCCCAAGATAGTTAGAAAATTATTCTTTAATTAATGGCTTACAAGGAGGAATTTCCTCCCTATTTTCTGTTATTGTCATTATTTTATTTTCTGACCCTTCTCATATTTTCCTCTCTTCCATTCTGGTTCTCTCCATTGTCAGAGAAAGTAAAGACCTCCACCGGTTTTAAGGCATGACAGTTATGTGCAGGCCTCTTTATCTGAGGGGAATACAACACATCACCAGAAGATACTGGTGAACTATATGCACAGAAATGAGGCTTATTATTTAGAGTATATGTGTATGTGCATGTATGCAAGCACATGTATATAAAACAGTATTTGCTGTCATCTTAGAAGTGGCCAGGAGGAAGAGAAATTTGATTTGATGTGGTCGAGATGTCAGGTTTTGGGGCTCTAGTCCATGCTCTGCTAATGAACTGCACGTGACCAATGATAATTTGCAGTTTGGAGTTTTCTTCCCTGTCTCTTGCTTCTGAGTTCCTTTCTCACATTCTCCTCAAGGGACTTAAATTTTTTTCCTTCCTTCTCACATTCTGCATCTGCTGCCCCTCAAACAGGGTCTTCCCTAAAGCATGTAAGAATGCTTAACTGTCTCTTATTTAAACAAACAAACACATAAACAAACAAAACTCAAAAGATCATAACTTCTGTACCTGCTTTACAGGAATGTTATGGGGAGCATGAAACCAACTTGGGTGTAAACTCCATGCAAGCAGCGATTTGCCAAGTCACTTCAGTCGTGTGTGACTCTGTGCGACCCCATAGACAGCAACCCACCAGGCTCCCTCGTCCCTGGGATTCTCCAGGCAAGAACACTGGAGTGGGTTGCCATTTCCTTCTCCAATGCAAGAAAGTGAAAAGTGAAAGTGAAGTCGCTCAGTCTTGTCCGACCCTCAGCGACCCCGTGGACTGTAGCCTTCCAGGCTCCTCCGTCTATGGGATTTTCCAGGCAAGAGTACTGGAGT
The DNA here is from genome assembly GCA_006410635.1 of Cephalophus harveyi. Classification (NCBI taxonomy): domain Eukaryota; kingdom Metazoa; phylum Chordata; class Mammalia; order Artiodactyla; family Bovidae; genus Cephalophus; species Cephalophus harveyi. Next base: position 218,038 of record SJYT01066764.1, on the reverse strand, counting down.
GGGGTGCCATTGCCTTCTCCAGCGATTCCATCTACCTTAATCTGTGCTGCATCTCCAGTGCCTCGCCTGTTACCTGGATAACAACATAAAATAAACTGACCAATGAACAATTATAAAATGGATAAATAAAATGAAATAATACATGTGCTTTGAAAGTGGTGTAAGATATAAATATAAAAGTATATATCCTAATTCGGCTTCCCTGGTGGCTCGGACAGTAAAGCGTCTGCCTACAATGCAGGAGACCCGGGTTCGATTCCTGGGTCGGGAAGATCCCGTGGAGAAGGAAATGGCAATCCACTCCAGCACTCTCGCCTGGAAAATCCCATGGACGGAGGAGCCTGATAGGCTACAGTCCATGGGGTTGCAAAGAGTCGAACACGACTGAGCGACTTCACTTCATATCCTAATTCATTTTTGAGTAAACTTTGATGAACTATAAAGCACAAGCAGAAACACGCACACACCATCAGCTCAGTCCAGTTCAGTCGCTCAGTCGTGTTTGACTCTTTGTGACCCCATGAATCGCAGCACGCCAGGCCTCCCTGTCCATCACCAACTCCCGGAGTTCACTCAGACTCACGTCCATCGAGTCAGTGATGCCATCCAGCCATCTCATCCTCTGTCATCCCCTTCTCCTCCTGCCCCCAATCCCTCACAGCTCAATGACATTTTATAAAGTACTCACAATGCAGAGCCAGGACCAAGGTCAAGAACCAGAGTATTAGTGACACCAGGCACCCCAGCATTCCCCACCTTGTTCCCTTCCAGTCCCTACAAACTTCCTCACAGGAGGCTCTCTTGTATCCAGCTTCCCTGATGGGACATTTTGCTTGGCAATTTTAACCCGTATTGTTCTGTGACATTAATCCATTCTTATGGATATACAATATTCCATTGTATGATATGTGGCAGGAGGGGAAAGGGATAGGGCACAACCCTTAAAGAATGACATAGCCAGTTGAGACAAACTTAGGACGGAAACTGGTGAGAACCGATTAGATCCAGATGGTGGAAAGCTCAACTCCCTGTAGACCTTGGGCCTCGTTATGTGCTCATTGTAATATATTACCATATGCTAAGTGATACGCCCACAGGCGCCATGACAGCTCAGCGGCAGACCAGAAAAGGCCAAGGAGTGGGCAGACGCCCAATTCCTGGAAATCCCTACCCCTTCCTAAAAATAGTTGGAATAACTAGTTAGCATATGAAATTACCCAGCCAGTAAAAGCGAACCACTTCCACAACCTCGACTGCTCTCACCTGAGGCGGCAGGTTGCATTCTGCCTATGGATGCATCTCTCTCAATAAACCTGTTTTCACTTCACCACTGCTGGCTCTTGAATTCTTTCCTACAAGAAGCCAACAAATCTTACTTGGTAGGTCATTCCAGGAACTTGCTAAGATGTGGGACATGACCATCCTCTTGCATCGGGTTTTCCTGCAACAAATATACTAAAATTTAGGAATCAGTTCTAGTTTCAATAGACATTAGCTTTATCACCAGGTTTCGGCTACTGTGAATAGTGCTTCTCTGAACATTGTCCTATGTGTCTTATGTTGGATGATATCCAGTAGTAGAATTGCTGGGTTATATAATTTTTTTTTTTAAGGCTATGTATTAAAATGTCTCCTGTAAACACTCCTAAAATACCTAATAAGTAATAGAAACTCAAATTTACTCAAGTAAAAAGGATTTTATTGCAAGCTACACAAATTCCACCAAATTTAAAAAAAAAAGGAAAATTACCAAAAGCAGACATATGAATTCATAAAGCACAGCATTTGTGTTTAAACCACTCTACATACTTTAATAGATCCAGAAGCACTTAAAATTTTATAACCCAGAAGGATGCTCATGAGGAGGCCACTCAGTCATCAAGAGCAGATTAAATTGTCAGGATAATGTACTATATTTTAGGAAAATTTTTATTAAAAAATTAAAATATAATTTGAATCTTAATAAGAAAAATATTTAGCAATGTGGGAATATCTTCTACCCCAAACTTGCTTTACTTTGAAGTCTAAATAGCTACTATTTATTGAGAGGGAAAAAAGCACACTTTTTGTATGGTGAGGAAAAATATAATGGGGAAAACTTAAATTTACTTTCAGCATATTTTAAATAAGGTATATTTTCTATACTTTAAAAACACATTTTATAAGAACATATGCACAGTAACCATTTAAAAAATATATTAGCTATTTATAAATTATTTACTTTTCTTACATATAATATACATGTAATGAAGTAAAAATAGAAGGATTTTCATTAAAATTTGTTGATTAAATATCTATATAGTGCATATAATATGCATCATGTAAATTTTATATTCATCTACCTACATTATTAAAGTTCTGTTGGCCACACAGTTCCTCACAGGTGATGAATTTGTGCTGGATCTGTATTCTGATTTCCACAGTGATATCCTACCTACATCATCAGGGAGGTAATTACTGTTTTCTCTAGGTTCTTATAAAGATGACCTCATGCTTTGTTATTCAACCTTCACTGAAATGTGTCAAGTGCAAGAGAGAACAGGACTATTATATTATTAGATAAGCATACCTGTCCCTTGGCTAGTTCAAAAGGACATTGTAAGAATTAATGAGATTATATCACTGAAGTACTTTTAAATACTGGAAAAATTCAAACGATGTAATAGTTATGACTTAAAATAATCACCAAAGGTATATATCGGGAATTTGATTGTATTTCATTCAAAAATTATTAAGTCAATAAATTAGCTTTATAATGTCATTTTTTACTAAATTCAAAGGGTAGAGTCTGGGATTAATTTAACTTTTGTGAGCGAGACCTTTTCTGTAAAGCAAGATTCTGCCAGTGGCAAGTTTGAAAATGCAGCCCAAAGGGGCTTAACCATTATAGGGAATTGATTAACTCAAGTAATTGAAAAGGCTGGGGGTGGTATACCTTCAAGCTTGGCTGGCTGCCAGAAGATGGAGCAATGAAACAGCTACACTCTTCGGCTTCTTCTCAATCCTGCTTTGTCCTCAGGTGATTGCTAGTGTCAGGCAAGCTGTGCTGCATAAGAGCGAATTGGGTCAACAGCAGTTTCACAGGCTTTTCAACCCAAGTGGAAACCCCAGAGAAAACAGCAGCTTATCTTTCCCAACAGTTTTATGCAAGTCCCCAGAATACTGTTGGTCCACAGTGGTGAGGCATTCCCCACTGTGGTCAGTATGCTGTGACCTCTGTTAGCCAGGACTGGGCCACCAGTGAGTGGGTCCAGGAGTCGGGAGTTTCAGCCTTGTCTGATCCCTAGTGAATGGGAAAGTGCTCTCTGCCCAAAGGAAAAGTAGGTGCTGCTACCAGTGGATGAGACTACAGGCAAAATCAGCAACGGACTCACTTTTCCTTTCATTTTAAAAAATCTCAGTCATTTATTAATTTTGGCTGTGCTGGGTCTTTTTTGCTGCAGCAAGTGGAGCTGCTCTTCATTGAGGTGCACAGGCTTCACTGCCCTGGCTTCTCTTATTGCGGAGCACTGACCCGGTAATTGTGGCGCACAGGCTTTGTCCCAGGCATGTGGGGTCTTCCGTGACCAGAGACCAAACCTGGGTACCCTGCAGTGGCAGGCAGATTCTTAACCACTAGACCACCAGGGAAGTCCCAGGTTTTCTTTCATCAGTGTGAAACATATGAATCAGAAAGCTAAAAAAAAAAAACTTCCGCCGAACCCGGTTTTGTTTTTAACATTTCGTGAAGATTGATGAAACATTTAACAGTTAGTGCCTAAATGTTCTGGCACTCTAAATTACCTTCTGTGTTTAGTGAAACTACTTGTCAAAATCTTATTGACTCTGTTTTTCAGACTCACTGCCATGTTTTATCCCCATCAAGATCACAAATGTACACATGTTAATCAGGATATCTGGGACTCATGATCAAATACAGTGAATACGCAGGCCAAATCTGATGACCCTGTTATGTTCGAACACCTACTAATTAGGAAGCTGTGATGTTTCCGAGAACGAGTGACACGTTAAAACTCCAAAAATTTTCCTGTGGTCATGTATGGATGTGAGAGTTGGACTGTGAAGAAGGCTGATCGCCGAAGAATTGATGCTTTTGAACTGTGGTGTTGGAGAAGACTCTTGAGATTCCCTTGGACTGCAAGGAGATCCAACCAGTCCATTCTGAAGATCAATCCTGGGATTTCTTCGGAAGGAATGATGCTAAAGCTGAAACTTCAGTACTTTGGCCACCTCATGTGAAGAGTTAACTCATTGGAAAAGACTCTGATGCTGGGAGGGATTGGGGGCAGGAGGAGAAGGGGACGACCGAGGATGAGATGGCTGGATGGCATCACTGACTCGATGGACGTGAGTCTGAGTGAACTCCGGGAGATGGTGATGGACAGGGAGGCCTGGCGTGCTGCGATTCATGGGGTCGCAAAGAGTCGGACACGACTGAGCGACTGAACTGAACTGAACTGACGTTTCCGAGAACGAGTGACACGTTAAAACTCCAAAAATTAGGGGAAAACCAGAAGACCAATCAACCCGATTTTATCTGTAGAAGATATTCTCCACAAATAAATAATTAAAAAGGAATTTAGAGCCTCAAGGGGAAAATTAAAGATCTCATAGAATAGTAGGAAAAAGTAACAAGGGCAAGGAAAGTCAAATAGCAACAGATGCACTTGTTGGTGGGCCATTTGAATTTTGCTGGCGGGATAACCCCAGCAGGAGGGGCATTTTCACATCGTTTAGCAGCGGCCACAGCAAGGATAAGGAGTTCTAATCACTTTATTAGAATTGCAAAGTCATCATAGGAGATATGGCACATGGGAAATATTTATAGAAATATTCAAATAAATGCTTGTATGACCACAAGAAATAACAGAAAGTAGATGTTGTTCATGGACACATTAAGAGAAAAAAATTGATTTATCTTGGCTAAATAGATGAATTCATGAGAATCTCTTTGGTGAAGAAAGATAATTGTTCTGAGAATGAGGTCTTAAGCTGGCAGCTTTAGTGCACAATCTTGGACCATCAACTCCAATTACATTCTTATGCCCCTTTGGTAATGGTGATTAAAATATTAATCTACCTTGTAATGTTGATTGTAACATATAAACTTGAACAGAGGTTTCAAAAATCACTTCTGATAGGGAAGTTTTGAACTACTGCATATGGGATTCTGTTCTTCCTATCAAAAATTTCTTAACGAATTTTTTTAACTTAGACACAGCAGATCTTAGTGATTTTATAAACCTAATTTGATATGTAAAATCTACTGGTTCATTACACCAATCTCTTTTTGTGGATGAGGTTCAAAGAAATCAATGTGTGCATAGCAGAGGCTGGGATCAGATAGACACCTGTCACCACAGGTCAGGTCACCTTGGTGCAATTGGGTATCAGTTAGTTTTCTATTGCTGTGAAACAAATCATCATAGATGTAACAGCTTAAAATAACATCCATTTGTTACCCCACAGTTTATTTTAGGTTAGAAGTTTGGATGTGGAGTGACTGAATTCTCTGTTCTGGGTCTTATAGAACTGAAACTGATGGCCAGCTCTTTTTCATTTGGAGACTGGGAGAAAATTAGTTTCCATTTTCATTAAGCTTGTTGGCTAAATTCCACTCCTTGTGGTTATAAGACCACAGACCCTGTTTCCTTGCTGGCTGTCATGTGGGGGCTTCTCTTTGCTCCTAGAGACTGCCACATGGCTCTGTTAATCTGCAAATCTAGCAATTGGGACTCTTATATATTCAATCACAAACTTTGGGAAGAGCCCATTCTCTTTCAAAGGCTCACCTGATTAGGTCAGGCTAACCCAAGATTTCTTTTTCTCAAAATCAACTGTCCCATCTAATGTAACCCAATAATGAGAGTAAAATCCATCATAGTCATATTGTCATGGATTACACAGGCTATGTACCCCAGGGAGGGAGGATCTTGGAAGTCATCTCAGAATTCTGTCTAGAAGAATATATTTTTTTGACCCCAAAGTAGGTGGCTAACTCTATAATGGTCTATGTTTCAGGTCAAGTATTTTCAATCCAGTTTTCAACCTGTTTCTTCTTATCATTGTCTTGTCTCCCAACAGAGAGTGAAGCCAGGTGGGCCTTAGGAAGCATTACTATGAACAGAGTTAGTGGAGGTGATACAATTCCAGTTGACTTATTTTAAATCCTAAAAGATGATGCTGCTAAAGTGCTGCGCTCAATATGCCAACAAATTTGCCAGGAAAACTCAGCAGTGGCCACATACTGGAAAAGGTCACTTTTCATCCCAGTACCAAAGAAAGGCAATGCCAGAGAATGTTCAAACTACTGCACAATTGCACTCATCTCACACGCTAGCAAAGTAATGCTCAAAATTCTCCAAGCCAGGCTTCAATACAACATGAACCAAGAAGTTCCAGATGTACAAGGGAGATTTAGAAAAGACAGATGAACCAGAGATCAAATTGCTAACATCCATTGGATCATAGAAAAAGCAAGAGAGTCCCAGAAAAAACATCTATTTCTGCTTTATTGACTATACCAAAGCCTTTGGGTGTGTGGCTCACAACAAACTATGGAAAGTTCTAAAGAGATGGGAATACCAGACCACCTTACCTGACTCCTGAGAAACCTGTATGCAGGTCAAGAAGTAGCAATTAGAGCTGGACATAGAACCATAGGCTGTTCCAAACTGGGAAAGGAGTATGTCAAGGAAGTATATGACACCCTACTTATTTAACTTATATGCAGAATACATCAAGGAAAATGCTGGGATAGATGAAGCACAAACTGGAATAAAGATTGCTGGGAGAAATATCAATAACTTCAGATATGCAGATGATACCAACCTTATGGAAGAAAGCAAAGAGGAACTGAAGAGCCTCTGGATGAAAGTGAAAAGGGAGAGTGAAAAAGCTGGCTTAAAACTCAGCATTCAAAAAACTAAGATCATAGTATCTGGTCCCATCACTTCATGGCAAATAGATGGGGAAACAATGGAAACAGTGACAGATTTTATTTTGGGGGGCTCTAAAATCACTGCAGATGGTGACTGCAGCCATGAAATTAAAAGACGCTTGCTCCTTGGAAGAAGAACTATGACCAACCTAGACAACATATTGAAAAGCAGAGACATTACTTGCCAACAAAGTAGGTCTGTCTAGTCAAAGCTATGGTTTTTTCATCCAATACTTTGGGCACCTGATGCGAAGAACTAACTCATTGGAAAAGACCCTGGTGCTGCGAAACACTGAAGGAGGGAGGAGAAGGGGATGACAGAGGATGAGATGGTTGGATGGCATGACTGATTTGATGGACATGAGTTTGAGCAAGCTCTGGGAGTTGGTGATGGGCAGGGAAGCCTGGTGTGCTGCAGTCCATGGGGTCACAAAGAGTCGGACATGACTGAGCGACTGAACTGATCTGAGCTCCCCACGATTGTGAAAATTGACAAACTATGACACAACATTAGGTGGTGGTTTCCAAATTTAAGTATGTATGAATCTCCTGGGGAAAATATTAAATTTTCTGATTGCTGTCTGCCAATCCTAAGAAATTCTGGCACAATAGGTCTCAGAGAGAGCCCAAGAATACACATTTTAATAGTGATTCTGATGTATCCAATCAGTAGAAAAAAGTTCAAGAAACACTATGACTTCAGCATCTCTATATTGATCCTTGCAGTCTGTCCACATGTATTCCTTATAGCCTGACATATCTAGCATTGTTCAGACTTGAAAACTGGAATTTCTGAAAATATTTGAGGACTAAATCTGAGAAAATGACAAATTAATGTAAAGCTACTTCAGATGAGAAACACAAAACAAAATCTACATACATATATGTATATATATACATATGTGATAGAGAAATCACTTTTCTTAAAGAATTTTAATGACTTCCTGTGTCATTATTAAAAATTTTATCAAACAAAACAAAACAAAAAAATGTTATCCTTTTTACCTGTGCTGTAGTTTGTTAGGTTTGCACTAGGAAATTTAAGGCATTCTTTATTGAGATTACGTATCATGAATATTTAGCTTCCCAGGTGGCGCTAACGGTAAAGAACGTGCCTGCCAATGTAGGAGCCCCATAAGACATGGGTTCAATCTCCGGGTTGAGTTTGAGCCAACTCCGGGAGATAGTGAAGGACAGGGAATCCTGGTGTGCTGCAGTCCATGGGGTCATAAAGAGTCAGACATGAGCTACTAAGAATTTTGACTGCATTTTCCTCTTATTCATACATAATAATGATCATGGAATAAAGCATGAAAAAAGTGTTGCAGACTCCATGTGTGTATGTTAGTTACTCAGTAATGTCCAACTCTTTGTGACCCCATAACTCAAGTCCACCAGTCTCCTCTGTCCATGCAATTCTCCAGGCCAGAATATTGGAGCAGGTTGCCATTCCCATCTGCAAGGGATCTTCCCAACACAGGGACTGAACCCAGGTCTCCTGATAGTAGGCGGATTCTTTACCATCTGAGCCACCAGGGAGGCCCGCAGACTCTACACTCATGCTGAAATAGACCTTATATTTTGGGATCATCAGTTAAAGCCTGAATACAGAGCCAAAATCTTGATTTAGGAATAGAAATGAGAAATGAAATATACAAAATAGCATCATAATGAGAGACACATTAAAAAAGAATGCTGTTTTTAGGACAATTTTTTAGAGTTACTCTGAATATAGGATTGTTTTATCTTTTAAAATTTAACTCTAGTGATTTAAATTTTATTCATATTTTATTTTCAAGGGCTTTCACTCCATAATTAAATTAAACCCTGTTTGTTTTGGAAAGTATTAAACATTTTAAACAAAAAATGTGTACATTGCAACTAAGACATTTGCAATCAGGAATGAAGTAAATTTGCCTCATGATTATGCCCCTTTTTTGAAAGTGAGAGTGTCAGTTGCTCAGTCGATCCCAACTCTTTGGACTCCATTGACTATAGCCTGCCAGGTTCCTCTGTCCATGGAATTCTCCAGGCAAGAATACTGGAGTGGGTTGCCATTTCCTTTAAAATAATTTTATTTATTTGGGCTGTATTGGGTGTTTGTCGCTGCTCCTGGGCTTGCTTTTGTTGCGGTGAGCCAGGGCTACCCTCTAGTTGTGGTGTGCAGGCTTCTCATTGCAGTAGCTTCTCTGGTTTCAGAACATGGGCTCTGGGGCACTCAGGTTTCAGCCGTTTGGGCACGTGGGCTCAGTAGTTGCAATTCCCGGGCTCTAGAGCATAGGCTCATTTGTCGTGGCACTGGGCTTCATTGCTCTGCGGCAAGTGGGATCTTCCTGGATCAAAGATGGAACCCATGTCTCCTGTATTGGCAGGCAGATTCTTTAGCACTGCCACCAGGGAAGCCCTTATGCCACTTTTTAATAAAACAAGGTAGTAGATGCAACTTCAGATACTCATTTTAGGACCTGGTAAAATGCAAATAAATCTTTTTAATTGCCATTAGTAACAATAATTGTGGTAATAAATGAATATAAATATCCAACTTCACTTTTACTTACCCATTCACAGAAACCAGTATAAGATTAATTTATTAAATTTTCATGCCTGCTAATTCTACTATTAGATAAAAACCTTGCCTTTTTAATAGCAGTGTTCCATTTGATATCTAAACCATGTGTAATTACTGAAATCTATTAATTTCAAAATATATGTGATGATAATACATGATGATTATCAAAGTGAATTCTAGAGCATGATTTGGCTAGTATGGTTAGATAGAAGCCATATATAGACAGAAACCATACATAGATATGGTTATACATGGAGAATGAAGCATAAATCAGGATGTTTTTCTTAACCATTGCATTTCCATGTGAATTTTTTTCCCAGGAACTATTTTCTTTTTCTTTCTTTCTTTCTTTTCTAATTCACCTTTTTTTCTGAGTCAGCCCTCAATGAATTGAAAGGCAGTTTTTTTTCTTCAAGTTCTAATCTTTCTTCAGTATCTCCTTAGGCACATATCCTTTTTTTCTATATAGTTTCTTCTTTTCCTTCTTGGTTTAAATTCTAGGGTCTTGAATTTTGCTAAATTGTTGGAAGGTAAAGGTGGTAATTTAAAAAATTTCCCTAATCTTCATCACCTTTCTCATCACCCTTATCACCTGAAGAAAAGGCATATGACCTTCTTCCTCCTTTATGGAGTAAAACATAAACTCTCAAACATAAACTCCCTCTGCTTTCTTCTCTGCAACTCAAAGTATTAATATATTCATACAGCATCCCCTGCTTGCTTAACAGAAGAAATGCCTTTTCATATTAATGTTAATGCCTTTCAGTATGGTCCAGATTCCAAATGATCATGTCTTATCAATTTCTTGCTTTTGGTTCTGGTAAGCTGCAGTCCATGGGGTCGCTAAGAGTTGGACACGACTGAGTGATTTCACTTTCACTTTTCACTTTCATGCATTGGGGAAGGAAATGGCAACCCACTCCAGTGTTCTTGCCTGGAGAATCCCAGGGACGGGGGAGCCTGGTGAGCTGCCATCTATGGGGTCGCACAGAGTCGGACACGACTGAAGCGACTTAGCAGCAGCAGCAAGAACAATTTTAAACCCTGGTAAGGCCCCTTTTCTAATGTAACTTTCCCTTACAAAAGAGAAAAGACTACTATTTTCAGAACTTCTTTTGTGTCTGTAATTTTTTTAAATAATCAGTTCAAAATAATCCATAAGCCAAAGGGACATATTTTGGGGTGGCACACTCTGGAATGAGGTTCGTGACATTGTATGGGAGACAGGGATCAAGACCATCCCCATGGAAAAGAAATGTAAAAAAGCAAAATGGCTGTCTGGGGAGGCCTTACAAATAGCTGTGAAAAGAAGAGAGGTGAAAAGCAAAGGAGAAAAGGAAAGATATAAGCACCTGAATGCAGAGTTCCAAAGAATAGCAAGAAGAGATAAGAAAGCCTTCTTCAGTGATCAATGCAAAGTTCTGACACTGGGTCTATAATTGTTTCCATTTAATCCAAAAGAATATCATGAGAGGTATCAAATACACCAGATACTTCCCTCTGAATGTAAGCTGATAGAATCTTCAGCATAACGTTTTACATTTTTTATGAGGGAAGAGGGTTCATGACAGCAGTGTAGAAAGGTCCTGAACTCAGCTCCTCTCATGAACATGTCAAATACACAGCCGTGTGTAGGACGATTCACCACACCCCAGCTATCACCTTGCATAAGGAGGAGGGATCACAGAGGTGCGACTCTTCCCTGAGGAGCAAGCGATCTGAGTCCCACATGAGGCACACCAACCCCTTGATGCTGCACAGGAGAGAGAAACCTCCAAAACACTTCACCTTAAAAACCGCCTGGGAATACACACAACAGGACCGTAGAACTACAGAAAACAGAAAACCCACTCTCGAGAAGACATTCACAGACTCACTTGACCCAAAAGGCTATCAGGAGATTTTCCAGCAGAAACCTTATCGGCCAGAAGGGAGTAGCAGATGTATTCAAGGTTCTGAAAAGTAAAAAATTTCCAAATAAGAATCTTCTATCCAGGAAGGTTATTATTCAGAATGGAAGGAGAGATTTTAACAATTTCCCAGATAAACAAAAGCTACCAGAGTTCACCACCACTAAACTGGCCCCAGGAGAAATCCTTCAGGAGAAGTTTTAAACTGAAAAGAAGTGGCACTAATAAATAAGAAGAAACATGCAAAAGTGAAACTCTCTCTAGAAAAGGTGAAAACAAAATAAAGGCAGCGTGTTAATCACTTCTGAAGTGAGCATGAAGGCTAAAAGACAAAAGGGGTCAAAGAAACTAACATTATAATAATTAAGAGATGCATGACGGAGAAGGCAATGGCACCCCACTCCAGTACTCTTGCCTGGAAAATTCCATGGATGGAGGAGCCTGGTGGGCTGCAGTCTTAGGACCCCTGGTGGGGTCGCTAAGAGTCGGGCACGACTGAGCGACTTCACTTTCACTTTTCATTTTCATACATTGGAGAAGGAAATGGCAACCCGCTCCAGTATTCTTGGCCTGGAGAACCCCAGGGACGGGGAGCCTGATGGGCTGACATCTATGGGGTCACACAGAATCGGACACAACTGAAGCGACTTAGCAAGAGATGCATGAAATAAAATATTTTAAATGTAAAAGAAGATATAACATTTATAAATGTATATGCATCCANTCGATGGACGTGAGTCTGGGTGAACTCCGGGAGATGGTGATGAAAAGGGAGGCCTGGCGTGCTGCGATTCATGGGGTCGCAAAGAGTCAGACATGACTGAGTGACTGAACTGAATTGAATACTCTGCTACCCTTCAGCTTATAAACATACTCAAGTCTCTGTTAATATTTTCCCTCAAAAGACTAGCATCACCTCTGTAGACTACTCAGCTACAACCAAGTTTTTCTTTTTTTTTTTCTCTCTGATGTGTACCATTCTTAAAGCCTTTATTGAAAATTTGTTATGATATTGCTTCTGTTTTATATTTGGATTTTTTGGCCATGAGACATGTGGGAACTTGGCTCCTCAAACAGGGATTGAACCTGCAACATCTTAACCTCTGGATCACCAGGAAAGTCCCCCAAGTTTTCTTAAAAGAGTAGTTTACATGAAATTTCTCCATTTCTGATCTTTAACAAACAATCCCTTATATTCTGGCTTTTCCTCTCATGAATGGATACATTTATTTATCTTCTGGTCTCTTTCTATTCAGTCTCTGCCCATTTTGTTACTGATTACTTTTGGATTCTTTCATATAGATTAATATCACTTTCATAATATTCCAGCATTTTTCCTTCACTATGATTTTATATTCATCTCTACCACCATTCTAATTTAGTTTTATTTGTTTCCTCTTAATGTATGCATATAAATATCAGTGTTCTAGTTTTTCTCTCTGGCTGTTGCCTCTTCTTCTATTATTTTTCTCTCAGTGATTTCATTTATGATAACTAGAAAAATCACTTCCTAATCAGATTTTGCTTAACTGCTCCCTTGAATTTTAAAACCAACTTTTCAAATGTTTTGGTGAATATTTCACAAGGATGTCCTTCCTGGATCAGAACTTTAGCTTGTCCAGAACTGCCAGTCTCATCCTGGCAGTCGCATATCCAGAATGGTGCTCCTTCCTGTTTATCTTTATGTCCCTAGTGCTTGGCACTGGGAAGGATTCAACATATGCTGAATAAGTTGCTCTTTCTTTATCCATGCTCTTTCTATTTCATCTGTCATTTGGGTTTCAGTTCAGTTCAGTTCAATTGCTCAGTCATGTCTGACTCTTTGCAACCCCATGGACTGCAACATGCCAGGCTTCCCTGTCCATCACCAACTCCTGAAGTTCACTCAAATTCATGTCCATTGAGTCCATGATGCCATCCAACCATATCATCCTCTGTCATCCCCTTCTCCTCCCACCTTCAATCTTTCCCAGCACCAGGGTCTTTTCGAAGACCAGTTTTTTTTTCTCATCAGGTAGCCAAAGTATTGGAGTTGTAGCGTCAGTCCTTCCAATGAATATTCAGAACTGATTTCCTTTAGGATTGACTGGTTGGATCTTCTTGCAGTCCAAGGGACTCTCCAGAGTCTTCTCTGAAGAAGCATGAGATATATAAATGAAATATATTTCCACAATGACTCTCCAGAGTCTTCTCCAACACCACAGTTCAAAAGCATCAATTATTTGGTGCTCAGCTTTCTTTACGGTCCAGCTCTCACATCCATACATGACTAATGGAAAAACCATAGCTTTGAATAGAGAGACCTAATTTGTTGGCAAAGTAATGTCTCTGCTTTTTAATATGTGTCTAGGTTGGTCATAGCCCTTCTTCCAGGGAGCAGGCATCTTTTAATTTCATGGCTGCAGTCACCATCTGCAGTGATTTTGGAGCCCCCCAAAATAAAGTCTGTCACTGTTTCCATTGTTTCCCCATCTATTTGCCATGAAGTGATGGGACCAGATACCATGATCTTAGTTTTCTGAATGTTGAGTTTTAAGCATAGAATTTTCTTGGAATTCTTCTTTTTCTTGACCATCACTACTAAGAAGATCCTGTCAACTGAGTCTTTCCAGTATCTCTTGCTGTCATTGTCTTCTTTCCCATTGCCTTTGCCCTGAGTTGATTCACAAGAGGGTAAGAACATTAAACAATTTTGTTCACAATTTTAACTTGAACAGCTAAAAGAGTGCTTGGTACATAGTCATTGTTCAACAGATATTTGATGAGATGGATTGAATCAATGGCTCTTTCTCTCTCTCTTTTTTCCAAGACTATTACAATAGACTTCTATCTGGGCTCTCTGTACCCAGTCATTTCCTTAATTCATCCTGCATGTCAGAGTCACTTACAAACTTCTACTCCTCTATCTTGGTATACAAATTCTCATTTATTTTAAAAGTATGCCACTCTTTATCCAGCCTCAGAGTGATCAGTGACCAAACTCCTGATTATTCCCAAACATCTGTTCAAGCTGTAGGTGCACAAAACACACTTTTCTTTTCCATTTCAAACTCTTTCTTCACTGAGAGTACATCTGTATCTATGTAAGCCTCCTGAGAAATCTGTATGCAGGTCAAGAAGCAACAGTTAGAACTAGACATGGAACAACAGACTGGTTCCAAATCGGAAAAGGAGTACGTCAAGGCTGTATAAGCTGTCACCCTGCTTATTTAACTTGTATGCAGAATACATCATGTGAAATGCTGGGCTGGATGAAGCACAAACTGGAATCAAGTTTGCTGGGAGAAACATCAATAACCTCAGATATGCAGATGATACCACCCTTATGGCAGAAAGCGAGGAAGAACTAAAGAGCCTCTTGATGAAAGTGAAAAAGGAGAGTGAAAAAGTTGGCTTAAAACTCAACATTCAGAAAACGAAGATCATGGGATCTGGCCATCACTTCATGGCAAACAGATGGACAAACAATGGAAACAGTGAGAGACTTTATTTTTTTGGGCTCCAAAATCACTGCAGATGGTGACTGCAGCCATGAAATTAAAATATGCTTGTCCCTTCAAAGAAAAACTATGACCAACCTAGACAGCATATTAAAAAGCAAAGACATTACTTTGACAACAAAAATCTATCTAGTCAAAGCTATGGTTTTTCCCGTAGTTGTGTATGGATATGAGAGTTGGACTGTAAAGAAAGCTGAGCACCAAAGAACTGATGCTTTTGAACTGTGGTGTTGAAGACTCTTGAGAGTCTCCCAGCAAGGAGATTCAACCAGTCCATCCTAAAGGAGATCAGTCCTGAATATTCGTTGGAAGGACTGATGTTGAAGCTGAAACTCCAATATTTTGGCCACCTGATGCGAAGGACTGACTCATTGGAAAAGACCCTGTTGCTGGGACATATTATAGGCAGGAGCAGAAAGGGGCGACAGAGGATGAGATGGTTGGATGGCATCACTGACTCGATGGACATGAATTTGAGCAAGCTCCGGGAATTGGTGACGGACAGGGAAGCCTGGCCTGCTGCAGTCCATAGGGTCACAAAGAGTTGGACATGACTGAGTGACTGAACAGAACTGAACTCACATGACTTTTACATCAAATATCATAATTTCTACTTTACTATGTCAACCTTCCAGTAACTCTTGAATATATTTTAACTTGAAAGTGTAGAGTCTAGGCCTTTGCTGAGGTATCTCTGTACCTTTTAGTTTGTCCAGTGTATTCTTAGAAGTTGTTACCTAATATCAAAAAGTAGCTTTCATGATCTATTTGAGTTGTCATAATCCTTTGGTTCCATGAAAACAAATTGGATACCCACAGGTCTCTCTCTCTCTTTCTGTTACTGTAAAGAATGGAATGAGATCAAGAAGCTCATTTTTAATCGTTACAAATTATTAATTTAATATATTCCAAGGATAATATTCCATAAATGATACTGCCAGACATTTTAGAGGACCGAGGTCTTATAAATATCTGTCCTGAGAAATATAGATTATTTATTTTCTGCATCTGAATTGCCAGTCCATTTATGTTAAACTTTAATTAAATTAGCAAGACTTTATTTCTCATTTTACTCTTTGCATTGTATTACTATAAAGCATTGTATTTTGATTGGCTTCATAACTATATGGTGCATGTTGATCTTGCTTTATGCTCTAAATGTGTTTTGAAAAAAAAGTTATAAAATGAACACTGTGATTTAGAGCCATGTTTCTTTTTAAACTTTTGTCAGATCAGCAGTGGCATTAGATTAAAAATAAAGTGCACAATAAATGTAATGCACTTGAATCATCCCCAAATCATTCCCCCACCACTCATATGGGGAAAAATTGTCTTCCAAGAAATCAGTCCCTGGTGCCAAAAAGGGTGGGGATCACTGTTGTACATCTATTCCATTTCATTCTCAGGGTAATTCCTTTGACAATAAGCAGAACATGTTCTTTGAACTCTCCTCCATATTTTGATTATAACTTGCATGATTTTTGGTATCCCACTTGTTAGGAAATAATCCAGAAATAATTTCCTTTTTAAATTATGTGAAATTATAATGTGTTATTATCACTTAATAGTATTCAATAATTTAAGGTATCATCTTGACATTACCAGGAGTCTTGGGCAGAAAGTTTAGAAATGTTATCAACAGATACGATTACAAATCAAGCTCATACAATATGAGGCATTTCCTGTATTACCACAGATGCAATAGTGTTTATGTTTTAAATCTGATTTGATAGATTAAGTAACTACTAAGGTAAGTTAACAATTCAAGTTAAGAAAAAAATCAATAAAATTAAAATTAAGAAAGACAGTAAAAGAATAAAAGTTTTTTTATTTTTTAATATAAATTTATTTATTTTAATTGGAGGTTAATTACTTTACAATGTTGTATTGGTTTTGCCATACATCAAAATGAATCCGCCACAGGTATACACGTGTTCCCCATCCTGAATACCCCTCCCACCTCCCTCCCCATACCATCCCTCTGGTTCGTCTTAGTGCACCAGCCCTGAGCATCCAGTATCATGCATTGAACCTGGACTGGCAATTCGTTTCATATATGATATTATACATGTTTCAATACCATTCTCCCAAATCATCCCACCCTCTCCCTCTCCTACAGAGTCCAAACTGTCTCTTATACACATCTTTACAAATTATTAATAGAATCAGAATTAGATCTATATGACTATTTTTCTTGCTAGTATATGGAATATATCACTATTTCCCTTGCTTGTGTGTAGAAAAATTCATTGACTTGTTGTAAAAGATCATGGCTACAAAATAATATACTTCTGAACACTTAGATTTGCATCTAGGATGTCAGAAAATTTACATCCTAAATGGTGTACAAGGCCACTGACTAAAGGATGAAAACACATTTCACTCTTAATCTAATTCTCAATGAATGCTTTGGCAGGCAAATTACCCGTATAACTTATACTGTTTTTTTCTCTATCCCTATCTCTTTCCATGTACAATGGAATTGGCATAAGTTAAAAAGAAAAAGAAAAAAACAATGCAAGTTCAGAATATTTTTGGTCTGAATGGGTATTTTAATGTTCCCCAAATCATGCCATGCTGGGTTTTACAAGGAAGTTTGTCTTAGTGGGATACAGGGGCCAAATCAATGGATATCTGTTTGAATATTTATAAAGTGCTCATGGTATATAAGCAAAAATTAGTATGAAACAGCTTTCAGGCCCTTAACGTTTCTTTGCATAGCGTGCCATCAGTTTTAATAATGAAACACCACTTTTGCCTATTGTTCAAACATTTTCTACTTTTTAGATAAACCTAATGAATAACTGGCTTCCCCAGTAGCTTAGCAGTAAAGAATCCACCTACAATGCAGAAGCTGCAGGAGATGCAGTTTCCATCCCTGGGTGGGGAAGATCCCCATGGAAAAGGGCATGGCAACCCACTCCAGTATTCTTGCCTGGAGAATCCCATAGACAAGGCAGGCCTGGAGGGCTACAGTCCATTGATGTGTTTGCCCAGCAGTGGGATTGCTGGGTCATAAGACAGTTCAGTGGGTCATAACCCACTCTAGTACTGTTGTCTGGAAAATCCCATGGATGGAGGAGCCTGGTAGGCTGTAGTCCATGGGGTCTCTGGGAGTCAGACAGGACTGAGCAACTTCACTTTCACTTTTCACTTTCATGCATCGGAGAAGGAAATGGCAACCCACTCCAGTATTCTTGCCTGGAGAATCCTAGGGAGAGGGGACCCTGATGGGCTGCTGCCTATGGGGTCGCACAGAGTTGCATACAACTGAAGCGACTTAGCAGCAGCAGCAAGACAGTTCTATTTCCAGTTCTTTAAGGACTCTCCACATTGTTCTCCATAGTGGCTGTATTAGTTTGCATTCCCACCAACAATGTAAGGGGGTTCCCTTTTCTCCACAACCTCTCCAGCATTTATTGCTTGTAGAGTTTTGGATAGCAGCCATTCTGACTGGCGTGAAATGGTACCTCCTTGTGGTTTTGATTTGCATTTCTCTGATAATGAGTGATGTTGAGCATCTTGTCATGTGTTTGTTAGCCATCTGTATATCTTCTTTGGAGAAATGTCTATTTAGTTCTTTGGCCCATTTTTGATGGGGTCATTTATATTTCTTGAATTCAGCTGCAGGAGTTGCTCGTATATTTTTGAGATTAGTTGTTTGTCAGTTGCTTCATTTGCTATTATTTTCTCCTATTCTGAAGGCTGTCTTTTCACCTTGCTTATAGTTTCCTTTGTTGTGCAGAAGCTTTTAATTTTAATTAGGTCCCATTTGTTTATTTTTGCTTTTATTTCCAATATTCTGGGAGGTGGGTCATAGAGGATCCTGCTGTGATTTATGTTGGAGAGTGTTTTCCCTATGTTCTCCTCTAAGAGTTTTATAGTTTCTGGTCTTACATTTAGATCTTTAATCCATTTTGAGTTTATTTTTGTGTATGGTGTTAGAAAGTGTTCTANTGTCAGAGAGTGTTTTGCCTATGTTCTCTTCTAGGAGTTTTATAGTTTCTGGTCTTACATTTAGATGTTTAATCCACTTTGAGTTTATTTTTCTGTATGGTGTTAGAAAGTGTTCTAGTTTCATTTTTTTTTACAAGTGGTTGAACTGTTTTCCCAGCACCACTTGTTAAAGAGGTTGACTTTTCTCCACTGTATATTCTTGCATCCTTTGTCAAAGATAAGGTGTCCATAGGTGCATGGATTTATCTCTGGGCTTTCTATTTTGTTCCATTGATCTATATTTCTATCTTTGTGCCAGTACCATACTGTCTTGATAATTGTGGCTTTGTAGTAGAACCTAAGTCAGGCAGGTTGATTCCTCCAATTCCATTCTTCTTTCTCAAGATTGCTTTGGCTATTCAAGGATTTTTGTATTTCCATAGAAATTGTGAAACTATTTCTTCTAGCTCTCTGGAATATACCGTTGGTAGCTTGATAGGGATTGCATTGAATCTATAGATTGCTTTGGGTTATATACTAATTTTCACTATATTGATTCTTCCAATTCATGAACACAGTGTATTTCTCCTTCTATTAATATCCTCTTTGATTTCTTTCACCAGTGTTTTATAGTTTTCTGTATACAGGTCTTTTGTTTCTTTAGGTAGATATATTCCTAAGTATTTTATTCTTTTCCTTGCAATGGTGAATGGAATTGTTTCCTTAATTTCTCTTTCTATTTTCTCATTATTAGTGTGTAGGAATGCAAGGGATTTTTGTGTGTTGATTTTATATCCTGCAACTTTACTATATTCATTGATTAGCTCTAGTAATTTTCTGGTGGAGTCTTTAGAGTTTTCTATGTAGAGGATCATGTCATTTGCAAACAGTGAGAGTTTTACTTCTTTTTTTACAATTTGGTATTCTTTTATTTCTTTTTCTGCTCTGATGTTGTGGCCAAAGATTCCAAAACTATGTTAAATAGTACTGGTGAAAGTGAGCACCCTTGTCTTGTTCCTGACTTTAGGGGAAATGCTTTTAATTTTTCACCATTGAGGATAATGTTTGCTGTTGGTTTATAATATATAGCTTTTATTATGTTGAGGTATGTTTCTTCTATTCCTGCTTTCTGGATAGTTTTTATCATAAATGGATGTTGAAATTTGTCAAATTTTCTCTGCATCTATTGAGATAATCATACGGCTTTCATTTTTCAATTTGTTAATGTGGTGTATTACATTGATTTTGGTCAGTTATTTAACACTTCAAAAGACATATAATGCTTATACCATATAATATGTTACAGATGTTTTAAAAAAGGAGAAAACTATTCAAATTTATTTTTGAAATTGTAAAACCTTGATACCCAAACTTGGCAAATAATAAAACAAGCTCCAGGTCAATATCATTGAGTAATATATATGTATAAATTATAAACAAAATATTAGCATATAGAATTCAACTCTACATTAAAAAGTATCGTCTATCATGACCTAGTAGAATTTATTTTAGGAAATATGGATGATTTAAACTTAGAAAATCTACTAATAAATTTATCACTTCAAACTGTCAAATGAGAGAAGTCTTATGGTCATCTCTGTCAAATCCAAAGTTATTTCCTGAGAATATCCCTAAGGAAACTCAGAGAGAAAAATGCTTACTTAAAATCATAAATAATATCTACTTTGGCCAATAGCTCATGTCATACTTAATGGTGAAACATTTAGAACACTGCTTTTAAAAATCATGAACAAAATAAGGATAGCTTCTGGTTGTTATTTCTAAAGGAAATACAGCCAGGATCCCTAAATCTTCTAATCTTTTCCAATCATCAGTTGCAAATATAGTTGCTGCTGCCAAACCTTAGTTTTTACACATGAAATATGATAGTCAAATTGATACTTTTTTTTTTTTTTTGGTATGGCTTTAACCATGCAATCATGGGAGATGCATGATTCGGAAAGATCAGACTTAGCCTGTTACTTACCTACTAGAGCAAAAAGAGTCAGTCAAATAGGAAGTCCTATGTGTCTCAATATTATTAAACCATCCACATTAGATAAAGAAGAGAAGAGAGATACATAGGGCAGAGAAAGAAAGAAAACTTGAAATGAGTGACCCTTCCTAGTTGATTTCTTCTTATTTAATCTTACTTAGCCTGTTACTTACCTACTAGAGCAAAAAGAGTCAGTCAAATAGGAAGTCCTATGTGTCTCAATATTATTAAACCATCCACATTAGATAAAGAAGAGAAGAGAGATACATAGGGCAGAGAAAGAAAGAAAACTTGAAATGAGTGACCCTTCCTAGTTGATTTCTTCTTATTTAATCTGTTAGTATAGTCTAGGTTTTGCTATTGTGACAAAGTAACTATGAGAAATTAGATATTCAAGTAACAAAAATTTGTTTCTCTTTCATGCTGCTTGTTCAGTGAGGATTGATATGGAGCTTTGTTCCACTTAGTTATCAGGGACATAGGCTGATAGTGGCTTCACCATCTTGTACCTGTATCATCTGGCACACGTGGTCTCCTCCTACGGCTTCGCCAGAGAAGATAAACAATGGAGGTTGCTCATGGGGTTTTCATTGTGTGCATGGTGTCGCTTCAGTTGTATCCAGGTCTTTGCAACACTATGGACTGTAGCCCACCAGGCTCCTCTCTTCGTGGGATTCTCCTGGCAAGAATACTAAAGTAGGTTGTCATGCCCTCCTCCAGCTCTTCTTCCCAACCTAGAGATCAAACCTGTGTTTCTTATATCTCCTGCATTGGTAGGTGGGTTCTTTACCATGAACACCACTTGGGAAGCTTAGGCTTTTTACTGGCTCAGTCAGAAAGTGATTAGTGTCATTTCAATCACACTTAATTGAATAGAAAATATGATCCTTTAGAATAACCCTTTAAAATAACAAGTGGGATATTTGTTGAGCATCTACCATAAAGATTAAAACTAGTCCTCCTTGGTGACCCTCAGACTTTAACCAGTATATGAGTGGGATTACACTGACTGGATGTAAAAAAAAATGTAAAAAGTGGAGTGATTATCAGTTCAATTATTCCTTACTACAAGTGTGATATCCCAGGTGTTACTAATAAATTGACTTGAAGTGTAAATATCAAATATATTCTGTAGTTGTTAGCTTGATCAGCACTCTCTGCTCATAAATAAGCCATAGCAGATGCCAACATTATCAGAACGTTGAGGTGAGCCCAGATTCAGAACAGGAATATAGTTAAATGATTTTAACTATATTAATAGTAATGATATCACAACAACAACTATTTTTCTATAGCTGCATAACAAATTGACATAATTTAGTGACTCAAAACAACACAGATCTATTATCTTACTATTTCCATGAGTCAGGAATCTGATTATGGTTTACTGGGTCATCTGGTCAAGGTCTCATCATGAAGAAATCAAGATAACAGCCAGGGCTATAGTCTCGCCTGAGGTTTGAGGTCCTTGTCCAGTCTCACTGGTTATTGGTAGAATTTATTTCCCTGCAGTTCTGAGAGGTCCCCATTTTCTGGCTGGTTTTCAGCTGGGGACCAATCTCAGACTAGATCTTGCCCTCAGGTTCTTGCACATGGCCACCTCCCCTCGTAAAATGGCAGTTTGCTTAGTCTTTGAAGCCAGCAGGAGAATCCTCCTAATTTTAAAGGATTCACCTGATTGTGCCTGGCCTACTAAGGATAGTCTCTTTGGTTAATTTACAGTCAAATGGATTAGGAACTGTTTTTTTTGTGTGTGTGTTTTTGGCTGTGCTGGGTCATCATTGCTGCACATTGCTCTCTCTAGTTGCAGTGAGCAGGGCTACTCTTTAGTTGCAGCGCACGGGCTTCTCATTGCAGTGGCTTTTCTTGTTGTGGCTTGCAGGCTCTAGACCGTTCAGCTTTCACTAGTTGTGGTGCAGGGCCTTAGTTGCCCACAGCTGGTAGAACTTTCTGAGACCAGTATTCAAATCTGCGTCCCCTGCTTTGGCTGGCAGATTCTTTACCACTAGACTACTATGAAAGTCCATGATTAGGAACCTTACAATACAGCTGATGACTCCGTCATGTTTTTTGGCACATTCAAGGGGAGGTGGTTACCTGAGAGGAGGGAATCTTTGAGGCCATCTTTTAATTCAGTCTACTGGGCTCATAATATTTGAGTGTATACTTTGAGCCAGGCATTATGATAGGCATTTTATGTGCCTTATTTCATGATTTCCTTTCACAAAACCCTATGAAGTAGGTATTAATAGTCTTATTTTAAAGATAAGAAAATGGAATGTCCCAGAATAACCTGCTCTAAATATCACAAGCAGTGATTATTGAGACAGAATTTGAACCTAGGTTTGATAGATGCAAAGTCAGTCTGCTTCCCCTCTGTACTACATGGTGTTTCCTTTTACTGCCACCTACTTAATAGAACAACTGCTGGGTGTGCCTACCACACCCTGGGCATCATTTGTTGTGACCTGTGTCTTTTCGCTATGCATGATCACATCCTCTTCTGATGGATAAAATCTTTAAGGTTTTAGACTTAAGTGCTGCTGACCCTAGAACTGTTCTGTTTTCTTGGGAGGGCTTTGGCTATCTCTGACTTCATCCATCCAATTTTTAATTATTAAAAAAAAAATCCCTGTCTATCTAAGAATTGAGGTAGAGCTGATGTACAATAGTATATAAATTTAAGGTGTGCCACATGCATGCATATGTGCTCAGTCGTGTCCGACTCTTTGCAACACCATGGACTTACCAGGCTCCTCTTTCCATGGGATTTCCTAAGCAAGAATACTGGAGTGAGTTTCCATTTCTTTCTTCAGGGGAGCTTCCCAACCCAGGGATCAAACCCCTGTCTCCTGTGTCTCCACATTGACAGATGGATTTCTTAGCACTGAGCCACCAGGGAAAGTCGTAGCATAGTGACTCACAATTTTTAAAGATTATACTCTGCTTATAGTTATCATAAGGTGCTGGCTGTGTTTCATGTGCTGTACAATATTTGTTAATTTATGGCATATGGTAGAATAGGCCTGGGAGAACATGAGACGTTGTGCGAGAGTGTGGGTGTGTTCAGAGAAGGGAGTAGTAAGGGTCACACTTGCCTGTCTTTAAGCCTTGTGCGTAAGACATGGATGCTCACACCTGGTTCAGATATCTTGATCAGAGGAGACCTGATGGAGATACCAAAGACCTCGTTGGGAGTAACAAGCATGAAGTAGCTTGGGGTGTAACACATGCACTACAAATGTGGAGTTAGTTAATGATGTATGGTTCAAAGTATTTTGGGTTCTGGTATCTTCCTTTTACATTACAAATGCTCACTATTAAGAACATTGTTCTCAAATTTCTTTTCCTTGTATAGAGATAAGTTGACTCCTCAACAATGCACTTCTAGTATCTCTGTTATAGGGGCTTCAAAGCTAAATCCTTATCACGGGAGTAACCATGTAACCCAGTGACAGATAGTTCCCAGGGCAGGGGCTTTCTTTCATAATGAAAAGCAAAATCTCACTCCGAGAAAGCCCTTCACCCCTCCACTTTTCAGCCTATTGCCTGCTGTGAATACAGGAGGAATGCTCGAGGGGGAGCAGCCATCTAGAAATGGTGACGCAAAAAAGACAATAAACTAAGCAGAAAGAAAAGCAGCTGCTAGGCAGACTTATCTTTTTCCCAACTCCTTTAGGTAAACTTAGTTGACATCAAACAGATACAGAAAAGTATAGAAGTCATAAGAATTCCCATCACTTCATGGGAAATAGATGGGGAAACAGTAGAAACAGTGTCAGACTTTATTTTGAGGGGCTCCAAAATCACTGCAGATGGTGACTGCAGCCATGAAATTACAGGATGCTTACTCCTTGTAAGGAAAGCTGTGACCAACCTAGATAACATAGTCCAAAGCAGAGACATTACTTTGCCAACAAAGGTCCATCTCGTCAAGGCCATGGTTTTTCCAGTGGTCATGTATGGATGTGAGAGTTGGACTGTGAAGAAGGCTGAGTGCCGAAGAATTGATGCTTTTGAACTGTGGTGTTGGAAAAGACTCTTGAGAGTCCCTTGGACTGCAAGAAGATCCAACCAGTCCATTCTGAAGGAAATCAGTCCTGGGATTTCTTTGGAAGGAATGATGCTAAAGCTGAAACTCCAGTACTTTGGCCACCTCATGCGAAGAGTTGACTCATTGGAAAAGACCCTGATGCTGGGATGGATTGGGAGCAGGAGGAGAAGGGGACGACCGAGGATGAGATGGCTGGATGGCATCACCGACTCGATGCATTGAGTTTGGGTGAACTCTGGCAGTTGATGATGGACAGGGAGGCCTGGTGTGCTGTGATTCATGGGTTTGCAAAGAGTCAGACATGACTGAGCGACTGAACTGAACTGAACTGATGTATATACATTCATTCATTCATTCAAGCAGGGGCTACTCTCTAGTTGTGGTGCATGGGCTTTTCATTGCAATGTCTTTTCTTGTTGCCGAGCACAGGTTCCAGGTGCTCAGGCTCATTAGCTGTGGTGCATGGGGAGTTTTAGTTGCCCTGGAGACACAACTTAAGGACTAAACAAGGAAAACAATGTGAGTCTTAGTCTTACAGACTAGAGACTGAACCCGTTGTCCCCTACATTAGTGGGCAGATTCTAAACCACTCAGCCACAACAAAGTCCTCAGTCTATATTCTTTTTTAATTTTTTTTTTTTAATTTGGTAACAATGTGGTTGGTACTTTTCTAAACACACTGGGAATACAGCACTCAGGAACTCATGGTGCTTGTATTTTAGTGGAAATAAACACAAAATAAAATAGGTAAAATATATGTTAGATGATGATAATTGCCATGGAAAAGAATTGCAGGAAGATATTTTGCAGGGGGCCTAGGCAGATCACAATTTTAAATCAAGTAGTCAAAAAATG
Organism: Cephalophus harveyi; assembly: GCA_006410635.1. NCBI lineage: Eukaryota > Metazoa > Chordata > Mammalia > Artiodactyla > Bovidae > Cephalophus > Cephalophus harveyi. The sequence continues at coordinate 192,278 of SJYT01066764.1, read as the reverse complement.
CAGTGATATGAAAGCATTTCAGCAAAGGCCTGGGTGAGGATGGGCAGGTAGACCAAAATTTGGAGTCTGGATATTTGCCAAACTACTCTTAGAAGAAACATTTTCTGGTTTTTTTAAACACAATTTTTTCTAGTGTTTTAAAAACACACAAGAGTACCAGCTTTTCTGTACTTTTAAGGGAACATGCAACAATGTTTCCTTCTAGTCTCCCTGAGAGCATTTCCACCAGTCTGTTCAGACTTTCATTTTTCAAGACCAAGTGATGGAATTCCATTAATTAGCACAAAGTGAGGAGGAAGCAATCCTGAAAAGGTCAAAATCTACAATATGAAAAGGAAGACAGCAGAATTGGATTATTGACAAATGGAACATGGTGCATGTGACATTGAGCCCTTTGCCTTCCCTCCCTGCTTACAGGGGCCATGTTCTATGACAGTGTTTCTTTCCAACCGTAAGAGGAGACTGTACATACTGATGATGCTTTGCTTTTGCTGGCCCCCAAGATGTCTCGTCTCTAGCAGCCCCTGGTTCATCTCCAGTCCATTTCAGTTCCTATGTTACACTGATGTCAGAGGGTCCTTCTTTTTTTAAATTTTTAATTTTAATTAATTAATTTTTGGCTGCAGTGGATCTTCATTTCTGCACACTGGATTTCTCTAGCTGCGGCGAGCCAGGGCTACTTTTCATCGTAGTGTGTGGGCTTCTCCTTGTGGTGGCCTCTCTTGTTGTGGAGTACAGTCTTTAGGTGAGCAGACTTTAGAAGCTGCATCACCTTTCTAATATCTAAAAGTGATCCAGTCCTTCTTTCTTAAAACTCCTTTGGGTAGAAAACTCTCATTAAGATTTACAAGACCCATCAAGGCTAGTCTGATGTGCCTAAGTTTCAAGGTTCCTATATCACACTTCTGCCACTTGCTACTGTATTCTAACCAGACACTGCACACTTTTGCCTTTCTGCATGCTGTTTTATTTTCTTAGGTGTCTTCTCTTCTTTCTCTTTCTCAATAATGTAGTTCTGTCATGGCGCCCTGGCAACCTTGCACACATCCACATAGATCATGCAGGCAAAATCTTAGCCACAGCTAATCTGAGTCTTGGCAGAATGCCTTTTGCTCTTTCCAGGACTTGAAAGGATGAGGAGCTGTGATGAGGTCATCTGTCACTTCCCTCTCTATTTCCCTGAGAGGCTGCTGGGAGATAGTTTCTCATCACCTCTGATGAAGTATGAGGCTTTCTATCCTATCTCCTTCAGAGTAAGCTGCATAAAACCACTTAACAAGTCTAGAATCGAGTCTTAAGCAATGGGGTATCCCACAGCTCATACAGCAGTCAACCAGCACCTTTTTGTTTTACTGTCACCCTTTTTGGTATGTAGGACAAAGAGGGAATTGGCATTTTTAGCTATTCTTTCTTTCACTGTCAATATAAGCAATAAATTTCCTGTATCTAAGTGTAGCTCATTATGTCTTTACTGAGTCAGTCAGAACTTAGCCTTGAACCTTGCCTTGGGCCTGCCTGGTGGTTTGTGCTTCACAGATAACTCCCAATTCCTTCCATTCTCAACTCAGCCCTCTTCTCAGTCTGAAGCCTTTCTTGTCTCACATGTCGAGCTCAGTCATTCAGAAGCGTCTGAGTCTTTGTGACCCTACAGACTGTAGCCCACCAGGCTCTGCTGTCCGTGGGGTTTCCCAGGCAAGAATATTGGAGAGGGTTGCTATTTTCTTCTCCAGGGAAATCTTCCTGACCCATGCATCAAACCCGCGTCTCCTGCATTGGCTTCAGCTTTATTTTTTTACCATTGAGCCACCTGGAAAGCCCACAGGCTGCCTTAAATACCCTTTTCCCTCCTTTATTTTTTAAAAATATATCTATAAATATCTCTGTTCTAACAATTAAGATTAATCTATCTACACCTGTACTGTAAATATGGTAGATATTAGTCAGATGTGGCTATTAAGGACTTGAAATATAGCTAATGAATTACAAATATGTAGTATGAACAAAAGTATAATTTTTTCCTAATACTTTAAAAATATTGATTTACCATTGAAATAATACTTTGGAACTGTAAAATTGAGTATATTATTAAAATTAACTCTACTCATTTTTATTTCTTTTTAAAAATAGACTTTATTGTGTAGTAGTTTTAAGTTTACAAAAAAATTCCCCAGAAATTACAGTTTCTCATGACTTCTGGTTTCCCAGTTTCCCCTACCACCAATACCTTGCATTAGTGTGGTACAGTTGTCACTCTGATGAACAAATATTGATGTATTATTATTAATAACTAAAGCCTATGGTTTACATTAGGGTGTGCTCTTCCCTGGTGGCTCAGATGATAAAGAATTTGCCTGCAAAATGGGAAACCTAGGATTGATCCCTGGGTCAGGAAGATATCCTGGAGAAGGGAATAGCAACCCACTCCAGTATTCTTGCCTGGGGGATTCTATGGATCCATGGATAGAGGAGCCTGGCAGGCAATAGTATGGAATTGCAAAAGAGTAGGTCACAACTGAGCAACTGAACAACAACAAATCTTCAGTTTTAGGATTGTGTGTTGTTGTTGTTATTTTTCCATTTCTTGAGGCCAGTTCTTGGAATTGTAGCAGCTTATGTCATGGCTTCAGCCTGGTCATCATGTAGTTAAGTTCACATGGTGAGGGTTTCAGTATCTATAAGATAGCTCACAGGATATAGCTCAGAATATTATCTATAGCCTTTGAGAAGGAACTAAAGGTCCTTGACTATGCTTAATGACTAAAGTACTATTACTTGGTCTCCTTTGCTTCTGCATGTTATCATTTCTCTGATTAAACTTATTCTTTACTCCAGTACTTTGGCCACCTCATGCGAAGAGTTGACTCATTGGAAAAGACCCTGATGCTGGGATGGATTGGGGGCAGGAGGAGAAGGGGATGACAGAGGATGAGATGGCTGGATGGCATCACCGACTCGATGCATTGAGTTTGGGTGAACTCTGGGAGTTGACGATGGACAGGGAGACCTGGCGTGCTGTGATTCATGGGTTTGCAAAGAGTCAGACATGACTGAACGACTGAACTGAACTGATGTATATACATTCATTCATTCATTCAAGCAGGGGCTACTCTCTAGTTGTGGTGCATGGGCTTTTCATTACAATGTCTTTTCTTGTTGCCTAGCACAGGTTCCAGGTGCTCAGGCTCATTAGCTGTGGTGCATGGTGAGTTTTAGTTGCCCTGGAGACACAACTTAAGGACTAAACAAGGAAAACAACGTACTGAGTCTTAGTCTTACAGACCAGAGACTGAACCTGTTGTCCCCTATATTAGTGGGCAGATTCTAAACCACTTGGCCACCATGAAGTCCTCAGTCTATATTCTTTTTTAATTTTTTTTTTTTTTAAATTTGGTAACAGTGTGGTTGGTACTTTTCTAAACACACTAGGAATACAGCACTCAGGAACTCATGGTGCTTGTATTTTAGTGGAAATAAACACAAAATAAAATAGGTAAAATATATGTTAGATGATGATAATTGCCATCAAAAAGAATTGCAGGAAGATATTTTGCAGGGGGCCCAGGCAGATCACAATTTTAAATCAAGTAGTCAAAAAATGCAGTGATATGAAAGCATTTCAGCAAAGGCCTGGGTGAGGATGGGCAGGCAGACCAAAATTTGGAGTCTGGATATTTGCCAAACTACTCTTAGAAGAAACATTTTCTGGGTTTTTGAAACACAATTTTTTCTAGTGTTTTTAAAACACACAATAGTACCAGCTTTTCTGTACTTTTAAGGGAACATGCAACAATGTTTCCTTCTAGTCTTCCTGAGAGCATTTCCACCAGTCTGTTCAGACTTTCATTTTTCAAGACCAAGTGATGGAATTCCATTAATTAGCACAAAGTGAGGAGGAAGCAATCCTGAAAAGGTCAAAATCTACAACATGAAAAGGAAGACAGCAGAATTGGATTATTGACAAATGGAACATGGTGCATGTGACATTGAGCCCTTTGCCTTCCCTCCCTGCTCACAGGGGCCATGTTCTATGACAGTGTTTCTTTCCAACCGTAAGAGGAGACTGTACATACTGATGATGCTTTGCTTTTGCTGGCCCCCAAGATGTCTCTACTCCAGCAGCCCCTGGTTCATCTCCAGTCCATTTCAATTCTTATGTTACACTGATGTCAGAGGGTCCTTCTTTTTTTTAATTTTTAATTTTAATTAATCAATTTTTGGCTGCAGTGGATCTTCATATCTGCACACTGGATTTCTCTAGCTGCGGCGAGCCAGGGCTACTTTTCATCATGGTGTGTGGGCTTCTCCTTGTGGTAGCCTCTCTTGTGGAGTACAGTCTTTAGGTGAGCAGACTTTGGAAGTTGCATCACCTTTCTAATATCTAAAAGTGATCCAATCCTTCTTTCTTAAAACTCCTTTGGGCAGAAAACTCTCATTAAGATTTACAAGACCCATCAAGGCTAGTCTGATGTGCCTAAGTTTCAAGGTTCCTATATCACACTTCTGCCACTTGCTACTGTATTCTAACCAGACACTGCACCCTTTTGCCTTTCTGCATGTTGTTTTATTTTCTTAGGTTGTCCTCTCTTCTTTTTCTTTCTCAATAATGTAGTTCTGCCATGGCGCCCTGGCAACCTTGCACACATCCACATAGATCATGCAGGCAAAATCTTAGCCACAGCTAATCTGAGTCTTGGCAGAATGCCTTTTGCTCTTTCCAGGACTTGAAAGGATGAGGAGCTGGATGAGGTCATCTGTCACTTCCCTCTCTATTTCCCTGAGAGGCTGCTGGAAGATAGTTTCTCATCACCTCTGATGAAGTATGAGGCTTTCTATCCTATCTCCTTCAGAGTAAGCTGCATAAAACCACTTAACAAGTCTAGAATGGAGTCTTAAGCAATGGGGTATCCCACAGCTCATACAGCAGTCAACCAGCACCTTTTTGTTTTACTGTCACCCTTTTTGGTATGTAGGACAAAGAGGGAATTGGCATTTTTAGCTATTCTTTCTTTCACTGTCAATATAAGCAATAAATTTCCTGTATCTAAGTGTAGCTCATTATGTCTTTACTGAGTCAGTCAGAACTTAGCCTTGAACCTTGCCTTGGGCCTGCCTGGTGGTTTGTGCTTCACAGATAACTCCCAATTCCTTCCATTCTCAACTCAGCCCTCTCCTCAGTCTGAAGCCTTTCTTGTCTCACATGTCGAGCTCAGTCATTCAGAAGCGTCTGAGTCTTTGTGACCCTACAGACTGTAGCCCACCAGGCTCCGCTGTCCATGGGGTTTCCCAGGCAAGAATATTGGAGAGGGTTGCTATTTTCTTCTTCAGGGAAATCTTCCTGACCCATGCATCAAACCCGCGTCTCCTGCATTGGCTTCAGCTTTATTTTTTTACCATTGAGCCACCTGGAAAGCCCACAGGCTGCCTTAAATACCCTTTTCCCTCCTTTATTTTTTAAAAATATATCTATAAATATCTCTGTTCTAACAATTAAGATTAATCTATCTACACCTGTACTGTAAATATGGTAGATATTAGTCAGATGTGGCTATTAAGGACTTGAAATATAGCTAATGAATTACAAATATGTAGTATGAACAAAAGTATAATTTTTTCCTAATACTTTAAAAATATTGATTTACCATTGAAATAATACTTTGGAACTGTAAAATTGAGTATATTATTAAAATTAACTCTACTCATTTTTATTTCTTTTTAAAAATAGACTTTATTGTGTAGTAGTTTTAAGTTTACAAAAAAATTCCCCAGAAATTACAGTTTCTCATGACTTCTGGTTTCCCAGTTTCCCCTACCACCAATACCTTGCATTAGTGTGGTACAGTTGTCACTCTGATGAACAAATATTGATGTATTATTATTAATAACTAAAGCCTATGGTTTACATTAGGGTGTGCTCTTCCCTGGTGGCTCAGATGATAAAGAATTTGCCTGCAAAATGGGAAACCTAGGATTGATCCCTGGGTCAGGAAGATATCCTGGAGAAGGGAATAGCAACCCACTCCAGTATTCTTGCCTGGGGGATTCCATGGATCCATGGATAGAGGAGCCTGGCAGGCAATAGTATGGAATTGCAAAAGAGTAGGTCACAACTGAGCAACTGAACAACAACAAATCTTCAGTTTTAGGATTGTGTGTTGTTGTTGTTATTTTTCCATTTCTTGAGGCCAGTTCTTGGAATTGTAGCAGCTTATGTCATGGCTTCAGCCTGGTCATCATGTAGTTAAGTTCACATGGTGAGGGTTTCAGTATCTATAAGATAGCTCACAGGATATAGCTCAGAATATTATCTATAGCCTTTGAGAAGGAACTAAAGGTCCTTGACTATGCTTAATGACTAAAGTACTATTACTTGGTCTCCTTTGCTTCTGCATGTTATCATTTCTCTGATTAAACTTATTCTTTGGCTAAAGTTTTTCCACAGACAAAGGCAGGCTGAGGTCATGGATGGGGAGCAAGGACCATAGGGTTCACAGGGTCCCTCTCCATTTCAGTAGTTGTTTATCCAGTTGCACACAGCACCCTGGTTTGGGAGTACATTGAAGGTACATTTTTAAATAGTCTTCACAGTGCCTGGTTCAGTTGCTTGGTGGCTTATGGGTACAAATAAATGTTTTCCAAATCAGTAAATAAATTGATGGATAGAAATATTAGTGGTGTCAGATGTGTTGTAACATCGCCGACCAATAAGCATATGCACCAGGAATAACTGCATGCTGTAAGTGTTGAATTCAGAAAGCCAGCACAAAGCACGGGGTTCTGAAAGGAGAGTGACATCCGTTTCACCCCAGGAGGCACAACAAGTAATCCGTGTTTGAAGACATGAATAACACTTCATTACAAAAGTCAATTTCCTACCATATCCCTGGAGCGGCTAACGCAGGAATTGTCGGTTTTCAATCTATTTGCAACTGCTTTATTTTATTTTCCTCTTCGAGGGCAATATGGATTTTGGTAATTTTAGTGCTCTAGAGAAGCAACACATTTGTGCATAAACCTCTGTTCAAATAAAGCAGGTAGCTGACCTTTTAATTCTCTGAATGTTATATTGTTATTTTGTTGTTTCTCTCAGTGACTGGGAAATTTTTAGAAAAAGTTTAGAACAGACAGTGAGGCAGAGGAAAAGATAAAAGGAAGAAATCTGTAAAATTCATACATATATTCATCATTCACTGTATATTACTTAGCCTATAGCAATCAAAGCAGGTTTAAACTTATAAAACCAGTATGCGAAATTGTTTTTCAATTTGCTTCAGATTTCGAAGATAAGTTGCTTTATTGTTAATTTTAATTTTTGCATTTATCGTATAATATTTTATACTAATACAATAATTTATATGAAAGGGTTTATCTGTTATCAGAAAAGGCTTTAGTCTATACTAACATATTCTTTTTGCATGTCTAGATTTGGCAAGACTCCCTGATGTTCAAGCTGGTTTTAGAAAAGGCAGAGGAACCAGAGATCAAATTGCCAACATCCGCTGGATCATGGAAAAAGCAAGAGAGTTCCAGAAAAAACATCTATTTCTGCTTTATTGGCTATGCCAAGCCTTTGACTGTGTGGATCACAATAAACTGTGGAAAATTCTGAAAGAGATGGGAATACCAGACCCCCTGATCTGCCTCTTGAGAAGTCTGTATGCAGGTCAGGAAGCAACAGTTAAAACTGGACGTGGAACAACAGACTGGTTCCAAATAGGAAAAGGAGTACATCAAGGCTATATATTGTCACCCTGCTTATTTAACTTCTATGCAGAGTACATCGTGAGAAACGCTGGACTGGAAGAAAAACAAGCTGGAATCAAGATTGCTGGGAGAAATATCAATAACCTCGGATATGCAGATGACACCACCCTTATGGCAGAAAGTGAAGAGGAACTAAAAAGCCTCTTGATGAAAGTGAAAGAGGAAAGTGAAAAAGTTGGCCTAAAGCTCAACATTCAGAAAACGAAGATCATGGCATCCAGTCCCATTACTTCCTGGGAAATAGATGGGGAAACAGTGGAAACAGTGTCAGACTTTATTTTTGGTGGCTCCAGAATCACTGCAGATGGTGACTGCAGCCGTGAAATTAAAAGACGCTTACTCCTTGGAAGAAAAGTTATGACCAACCTAGATAGTATATTCAAAAGCAGAGATATTACTTTGTCGACTAATGTTCGTCTAGTCAAGGCCATGGTTTTTCCTGTGGTCATGTATGGATGTGAGAGTTGGACTGTGAAGAAGGCTGAGCGCCGAAGAATGGATGCTTTTGAACTGTGGTGTTGGAGAAGACTCTTGAGAGTCCCTTGGACTGCAAGGAGATCCAACCAGTCCATTCTGAAGGAGATCAGCCCTGGGATTTCTCTGGAAGGAATGATGCTAAAGCTGAAACTCCAGTACTTTGGGCACCTCATGCGAACAGTTGACTCATTGGAAAAGACTCTGAAGCTGGGAGGGATTGGGGGCAGGAGGAGAAGGGGACGACCGAGGATGAGATGTCTGGATGGCATCACGGACTCGATGAACATGAGTCTGAGTGAACTCCGTTAGATGGTGATGGACAGGGAGGCCTGGCATGCTTCGATTCATGGGGTCGCAAAGAGTCGGACACAACTGAGCGACTGAACTGAACTGAACTGAACTATGCCTACTAATCACAAATAGACATTCCCAGCTATATTTAAATTTGTTTAAATTTGTAATTTATATTTGTTTGAAAATGAAATGAAATTATTAGTCACTCAGTCGTGTCTGACTCTTTGCGACCCCATTAACTGTGGCCTGCCAAGGCTCTTTTTGTCCATGGAATTCTCTAGGCAAGAATACTGGAGTGGGTTGCCATCTCCAGGGGATTTTCCTAACCCAGGGATTGAACCTGCATCTCCTACATTGCAGGCAGATTCTTTACTATCTGAGCCACCAGGCTTTTACATCAAATGTGTTTGACTCTGATGCAATTGATACATGCTGTTTTGGTGACAATCATGTTGATAATACTCTCTTGATCCTGACCAGAATAAGAGCATACCTAATGATGTAACAGAAGTTCATGGGGAACAACGGTTTCACAGAGGACTAAAACAAGAGCACCAGTGTCCTTGGTAACTTGGTTAGGAAAGCTTACGAAAGGAAATGTGAGATCATACTATGAAAGAATACAGTTTTTTCACATGTATTGTGATATTCAACTCCTTATTATTACCCTCATGGATCAGAGGGTCAGACAAGTTAAAAAAATAACCCCAACATTTTTCATTTCAAAGATGTGGCAGAGATACCAGTTGAACTCATGCTATCCGAGGGTATATTTAACAGACTAACTGTTAGGCACACACCTGTTCAGAGTATGTTTTATGAAACATCTCATTCAACCTTAAGAAGAAAAGCAAATGTAGCCTGTTTCCTAGAGCAAACCAACCAATCCCTAACAACAATAAACAGGTACATCCATGCATACACCAATTTCATTGCCAGCACTAAAGTAATTGATTACATCAGTTTCCTCCAAATCTTGTAGGGCTTGTAACTGTAATATTATAAAGCTTCAATTGATGTTGTATGGAGTCTACTTGCAGTAGCATTCTGTAATAGAAGATCAACAATTTCTTTTCGAAATCCTTGTTAATCGCTTTCAAAGTACCAGCTACTCACCACAATGTCACTTCTGAAAGGTAGTTGTTTAATATTTATAGCATTCTCATGTATGTTAGCCTCTGTGCAGAATACAAACAGCCTAAATCTTTATTCCCTGGAGTAGTAGTTACCAACCTTACACCACCAAGAGCTCTTTTTGTAATCCGTCTTTCCACTGATGGTTCAGGCAAATATTTTGTCTTCCAAGTAAATTGTTTATAATAATTTACCATGGTCTTACGTTGGGAAAACACAATTTTTATCTCAGGACTTTTCAAATATTTAATTTAGGGTTCCTGTGGTTACTTGACGGATGTCTGGGTTCCAAGAATTCTAGACTCTCTTGTGCCAAAGTTTGGGTCCTTGACAGCCCACATAGTCATGTGCATGGAGCAGGCAGCCCTTCCATAATGTGACTGAAATGGTAACAATTTACTCTGTCTGGACACACTCCATACCCTAAAATTCCTGCATTTTCACTGTTTCCTTGGGTGCACTGATTTTAGGCTCCAGAAGGGTCTTCTTTTTTATTTCAGAAGTAGCTCTGAATGAAAGAACACTGTACAGCATTGGGAGCTGGAGAATGAAAAAATTCCTGGGCATAGAATTGGGAAACATGGAGAAAAGTTGATTAAATGAGAGGGGGCAGGATAAAAAGAGGTTAGACTGAAGAGTTGTGGGATGCTTGGAAAGGAGTTGAGAACGGTGACTGAGTTTGATGCTTGGGAGATGGTAAGGTAGTAAAAAGTAACTAAGTGATTATTTAGGTGACTGAGTTTAATCCATCTCTGTGCTAAAGAAGCATATCTTCTTCTGTTTCATTTTAGCAACCTCCCACTGAAACTGCAAATGAAGCATTCTTTAGAAAACATTGATTTTTTTTTTCTCTTCTGCTTTCATCTTTCTGTATTTGGTGTGATATTGGTGGGATAAGACTTCCTTGGATCTGTCTATGCTCAAGTTTCAGTTCTTATAAATTCTATTGAACTTAATTTATGGATAGTGATTAGAAAATTTTAAAACAAAATTAAATGCATTATAGGCGTAGTCAAATAGGATTTATTTTAGGTTGAGATATGATAAGAGTACTACTCTTGGGCTCAAACAATCTGTCTCCAGCTTTGTAGTCATGGATAAGTCACTCACGATACCTGAACTTTAAGCTCTGTAGCCTGGGCTGGGGAGCACCTGAGGAGACTTCTAGAAGTAGTATCACCTCATATTTGGGAGTGAGCACCCAGTGTCCTTGGGTATTTAGCTGGGAGAATTTATTGAAGACAGTCTAGAAGAGCAGATTAGGAAATGTGACGTCATATTATGAAAGAATATAAAGAGATCCCAAGGCTTTCTCTCTCTCTCAAAGTCGCTCAGTCCTGTCTGACTCTTGGCACCCTCAGGGACTGTAGTCTACCTGACTCCTCTGTCTATGCAGTTCTTCCGGCAAGACTACTGGAGTGGTTAGCCATTCCCTTCTCCAGGGGATCTTCCCAACCCCAGGGATTAAACCTGAGTCCCTTGCATTGCAGGCAGATTCTTTACTGTCTGTGCCGCCAAGGAAGCCTGATTCTGAGGCTATTGGTACTCAAACCAAGAAAAGTTCAATTGGAAATATTAAACAAAAGTGGGCTCCTACAGGTTTAACTAGATGCCAGAAATGTTGCTGTAGATACATCTTTACTGAAGAAAGAAAACCATGTACATGAATGTGCATGCTTACCTACATACATAATCTTTCTCTATACAAAATATTTTTTTTTTCCCTTTGGCTTCATCTTGCAGCTTGCATGATCTCAGTTCTCTGACTAGGGATGGAGCCTGGGTCATGCATAGCAGTGAAAGCCTGGAATCCTCACCACTAAGCAACCAGGGAACTCCTTGTATATAGTATTCTTAAACAGTAGAACTTGCTCTTGAAAATTCTGGTTTGGTTCCTGTTCCAGATCAGTCAGAACCATGGTGAACAAACCAGATGTATAAATCACATCCTTTTGGGTAGTTGTTTTATGGAAACATTTAAGAAAAATTATATAATACAATATCCATTTAAAAAGGTGTAAAACATAAGTATATATATAGATGAATTTTGTATACACCAGTACCTGTGTGGTGATCTCTCAGTTTAAGTAAGAGAATGTTGTCACCACCCTGAAGCCCTCATCCCCCTTCCCAAAGACAACTCTCTGTCTCCCCTTTGAAGCATCCACTGATCCAGCTTCTAGGGTAATATCTTCTTTGCTTTGTTTGGTAGGTTTCACACCAAAGATCATACTCCTAAATGATAGAATTTAGTTTAGCTTGTTTATGAAGACAATATATTTTTGGGTAGAAATGATTTTGCATTTGCAGAAGCCCAGATCACCACCATTCAGTACTGATTAAGCACAGCCAACATGCTCCATTGATCACATGAGAGGCAAAGTGTGTTCCCCCAAACAACTTAGCTATGCCTTTGTTGACAAGAAGTTAGTTGATTTTCAAACATTATTTTCTATTACTTAAGCTCTTTTCCTCTTGGTTCCTTCTTTTTAATTTCCCGGATCCTTAAAAAATGTCCCTGGATGTAAAGTTTAAATATAGTTTCATAATAATGCTTTTTTTTAAAAAATCATGAATTATTTCTATATTCACGGCTGTAGACTGTTCCAACCTTGACTTTGATTAAGCTAACCAATTTCCGTTTCTTTACACAGCAGTGTGATTTGCAGAAGCTGGGAGATATCGATCAGTTCATACTTGCTGATGTCTGTAGAGACTGTTGAGCTGTTTGAAAGAAAGTTGTGGCTTGGACAACTCTCAGTACCATTCTGCCATCTCCTGTGTAGACTAGTCTATTGATCTCATAAAACTTATAGATGTACTTCAAATTGTTTTACTTGTAGAAACCAATCTAAGAAGAGTTTAGCCCTTTAAAAAGCAGCTGCCGGGCATAGAGAGGCTAAGAGTTCAATGCCTCAGAGCATTTGGGGCTAGTAGAAAAAAAAATGAAGTTATTTTTCTTCAGATCAGAAAAGACTAAAGGGACAAAGACTCCAACACATTAATAAATGAGACATGACCTTTTCCACTGATCCCAGATATTAAAGTTGCTTTTCAAAAGTAAGAGTTTTATTTTTCAAGAGAGACAGGGTCATGTGGGAGAGAAAAAGATCAGAAAATAAAAGGTGATGTCACATCAGAGTAGTTATAATTAATAAGTGCTGCTGGAAACAAGATGAGAAATGTCAAGAAACTAAAAAACATAATTTTAAATGACTACTGTAATCTAGAATATTGTTTTCAAAAGAAAAAATTCTTTCAAATACAAATCTGTGTGTGTTTAATCAGATATAGCTCAGTTGAAACTAAACAACCAGAGGTATAACTAAGTGATTTCAGGGCAAGTAGGATTACTCTTTTTTAGTTCACCATGTGAAAAGAAAGATAAGTCACCCTATGGCCAATGTCTCTTATTTGGGGAACAATATGTAGCAACACGTTAAAAGACTTTTTAGTATGGGAAATTTAAAATGCATACAGAAATAAAATAATAATGATGCCATACTTCCATCACCTAGCTTCAATAATGATCAGTCAGGATTAATGGTTCTCAACCTGGACACTGCATCATTTCCATAGTAAATATTATTTTAGCACTCATCTCCAAACACATGGATATGCATTGTCATTTTCATAGTTATAATCAATGTTTTCTGTTTGTAAAATCCTTTCTCTCAAATGATTACTCTAATTTCTTCTCTCATATATTAGTTCTCCAACAATAATGTGGGTGAGAATCACCAGGAAAGCATATAGGATGGAGATCGAGAGTGTGCATTTTAAACACACATACTGGAAATTTTGATACTGTTGATCTGTGGAACACTTTGAAAAACAGGACTATGGAAATTCATATTAGAGTTTCGAGGTAATCCTGTGAGGTTAAAACTAAAGTGTTTCACGTGAAGTCTAATTTTAAAGTTTTTTCTCTATGTCCATCGTAACTATTTAGAACTCACCAATGTACCACTATTTGCCACTTCCTCTTATGATAATTTTACATTTGTTCTCTGTTTAAGTGATTTTCAAGCTTCATGTAAGTGAGGTCTGTGTGTTATATTTTTAAATAAATTGAAGTTTTATCACTGCTTTTATGAAATGTTTGGTTCTAATTATTATTATTATTATTGCCACTCTGCACAGCATGTTGAACCATAGTTCCCTCGACCAGGGATCTAACCTGTGTCTCTGCAGTGGAAGCATGAGTTTTAACTACTGGACCACCAGGGAAGGCCCATGAAGGTGTATTTTCTAGAAAGTAGTTGTCTTTGATCCTGTCTACAATATTTGCTATGGGACTTATTAAATATTTACCTTATAAATTGGATAGCTGAAGTTCTCATCAGGAAGGAAGAAATAGATTTGGTTTTCTCTTAGAGAAAATAAACTGTATAGTCCATGGGGTCACAAAGATTTGGACACGACTGAGCGACTTTCACTTTCACTATAAAAAGGCATTCCTCCTATCACTTAAAGTAAAATTAGAAAACCATTCCTCTGGTAGAGAAATGCTTGGGATGATCTTTGTCTTTCTGACTCTGCCCATAAAGAGAGGCAGACAAATAAAACATGAGTGGGCAGACTTAAAAGCCAAGCTAAAAATCTTGGGCCAAAATTCTCAGAGAAGAAGGATTATTGTGAGGAAAAGCTAATGATTGCTCTTTTATAAGTTGCAAGAAAGCAGGGATTCTTACTAGAGAGAGACAAACAAATGCTTTCCCTGATTGAGAAAGGCAGATAGACATTTTCAAACACTCTCAGCAAGCATCATTATAAAGAATTTGGATCTCTACTGGCCCCAAAGGAAAGTCTGACCAGAAGAGATCTGGTCACCAAAAATTACAAAAGGGAAATGAAAAGCATCCTACTTTTTGGATGAAGGTAAGTCTAGAATTTGCAAGAAGGCCTAAAGAAAATCTCATATCAGAGCCTGGGGCTGCTTAATGTCATTCTTGTGTAGTTACAAGTATGTTTGAGGTTCTCCTTGGTCCCCAGTTGTACAAATCAGCTGGACATTATTAGTAGATGAAAAAAGTAGATGTGGCACTTAAGTTTGAAGCAAAGCAATGGAAATAGAACTCATAATTTCTCTGGAAAAAAGTATTATAGGTAGAAGAATGCAGGGAATTATATTCAAATTCTGTGGTGACAAGTAGATGAACCAGGTAGGTGCTAATAGGCAGTATAGGAATAAAACTTCTCTAACGATTAACAGATATGCTCCACTAGGCCACCTTTTATTTCTGAGTTGGGGACTTGTTAATGTAGCTTGTGGGTTCCTTAAACAGTATGATCAAAAGCCAGAGGAGGACTTCTCCGGTGATCCAGTGGTTAATAATCTGCCAGCCAATGCAGGGGATATGGGTTTGATCCCTGGCTTGGAAAGATTCCACATGCTGAGGGGCAAGTAAGCCCGTGTGCCACAACTACTGCGCCTGTTGCTTTACAGCCCGTGCAACTAGTAGCTATTGAAGCCTGCATGCCATAGAGCCCGTGCTTTGCAACAAGAGAAGCCACTGAAATGCAACGCCCACGCATCACAACTAGAGAGCAGCCCCTGTTTGCCACAACTAGAGAAAACCCCCGCACAGCAACGAAGACCCTGCACAGCCAAAAAATTAATAAGCCAGAAGACATTTGGCATAAAAATACCCTTATTTTAGGATATATGTGCTTAAGTATTTGGTTGTAAAGTGTCATAATATGTGTGATGTACAGTCAAATATTTCAGGCAAAAGAGATAGGAGCATAAAGCAGAAGTGGCAAAATGTTATCAACTGGTAGATTTCAATGAAAACTGCCTTTTGTTCAGTGTTTCTGTGGCTTTGAAAAATTTTTAAATAAAAGTTGAGTAAAAGAAATAGTACAAGTATGTTTATAAATATAAAGGAAAATACCATATAAAATAGTCAAAAGACTTGAAATTTATTTTCTCTGGAGAGAAAAACCAGGTAATATTGACTGCTGTTTGTCATTATATGATTTTTGGTACTGTTTGTGTCTTTATATCCTTTGAAGGCAATTCTTCCACAAAAACTAAACACTGGCTTAAAAGAAAAATCCAAATAGGCAAACTGGGAGATCAGATTGCCAGGTGATTCATAGAATCAGAAAACTGATTGATAAATATGCTAGAAAAGTTTTATCTATGTGCATGAGGACAAATGTGTACCATCTAAATGAACAGAATCACTCGAGAAAAGAGAATGATAGCCACATCAGGGAGCAAGTCAACATGAAATACAGGGAGTCCAAGTCCCTCTCCTAAGTGTCAGGAGAGGGCACAACCTTCCCTGTGGTCAGTCAATTCAGTTTTTCTTCTTTTTTTTTTAATTAAAAATTTTTTTTTTATTTTTGGCTGTGCTGGTCTTTATTGCTGTGAGTGAGCTTTCTCTAGTTTTGGTGAGTAGGGGCTTCTCTTCTGTTGTGGAGCATGGGCTCTAGGCATGCCGCCTCAATAGTTGTGGCCCTTGGGCTTATCCCACAGCATGTAAGATCTTCCAGATCAGCAATCAGACTCATGTTCCGTGTGTTGGCAGGTGGATTCTTAACCAGTGGAACACCAGGGAAGTATCAGTCTATCTCCAGAGATAATACAGAATTATTTATTCATGAAGGATTACCTAATCAAGGATACTTCCGAAAACAATGAAATTAATATATGCATTTACTGACAACTTAAAGTTCATCTTTTATAACTAGGCTTCAAAGACAGGTCATAGGTACCCTAGAAAATTAACTTAGTAACTACTAGCTCTTGTTTGTGGAAAATTCTGAAAGAGATGGGAATACCAGACCACCTAACCTGCCTCTTGAGAAACCTATATGCAGGTCAGGAAGCAACAGTTAGAACTGGACATGGAACAACAGACTGGTTCCAAATAGGAAAAGGAGTACGTCAAGGCTGTATATTGTCACCCTGCTTATTTAACTTCTATGCAGAGTACACCATGAGAAACGCTGGGCTGGAAGAAACACAAGCTGGAATCAAGATTGCCGGGAGAAATATCAATAACCTCAGATATGCAGATGACACCACCCTTATGCAGAAAGTGAAGAGGAGCTAAAAAGCCTCTTGATGAAAGTGAAAGAGGAGAGTGAAAAAGTTGGCTTAAAGCTCAACATTCAGAAAACGAAGATCATGGCATCTGGTCCCATCACTTCATGGGAAATAGATGGTCACAAGCTGAAATCAAGATTGCCAGGAGAAATATCAATAACTTCAGATATGCAGATAACACCACCCATATGGCAGAAAGTAAAGAGGAATTAAGAAGCCTCTTGATGAAAGTGAAAGAGGAGAGTGAAAAAGTTGGCTTAAAGCTCAACATTCAGAAAGTTAAGATCATGGCATCTGGTCCCATCACTTCATGGCAAATGGATGGGGAAACATTGGAAACAGTGTCAGACTTTATTTCTGGGGGCTCCAAAATCACTGGAGATGGTGACTGCAGCCATGAAATTAAAAGACACTTACTCTTTGGAAGGAAAGTTATGACCAATCTAGATAGCATATTAAAAAGCAGAGACATTACTTTGTCAACAAAGATCCATTTAGTCAAGGTTATGGTTTTTCCAGTGGTCATTTATGGATGTGAGAGTTGGACTGTGAAGAAAGCTGAGTGCTGAAACATTGATGCTTTTGAACTCTGGTGTTGGAGAAGACTCTTGAGAGTCCCTTGGACTGCAAGGAGATTCAACCAGTTCATCCTAAAGGAGATCAGTCCTGGGTGTTCATTGGAAGGACTGATGCTGAAGCCAAAACTCCAATCCTTTGGCTACCTCATGCGAAGAGTTAACTCATTGGAAAAGACTCTGATGCTGGGAGGGATTGTGGGCAGGAGAAGGGGATGACAGAAGATGAGATGGCTGGATGGCATGGACATGAGTTTGAGTGAACTCCGGGAGTTGGTGATGGACAGGGAGGCCTGGTGTGCTGGGATTCATGGGGTCTCAAAGATTCAAACACAACTGAGTGACTGAATTGAACTGAACTTAGGTGTTTCCTGGGGGTTTTGTCATTAACTCCTCAGACATTCTTGAGGGGGTGGAGGTAGTAAAGGTAACTAATAATAACAAATCACATATATCTTCACTAACTTTGACAATGAGGAATAAATACAATATCCAGTCCAGGTAAAAAAAACTTTTCATAAATTACAAGGCAAGAAATTTATTGTGGTGAAAGCAAACTTGCCACAGATTTGCTTAAATTTTTATTGGATATGGAAAGTTGTTTTCAATTATATTCTAAAGAATAAAAATAAAATAGTAATTATTAATAGTAGTATTTATTGCAGAGAAGGCGATGGCACCCCACTCCAGTACTCTTGCCTGGAAAATCCCATGGATGGAGGAGCCTGGTGGGCTACAGTCCTTGGGGTCGCTAAGAGTCAGACACGATTGAGTGACTTCGCTTTCAGTTTTCACTTTCATGCATGAGAGAAGGAAATGGCAACCCACTCCAGTGTTCTTGCCTGGTTAATCCCAGGGACAGAGGAGCCTGGTGGGCTGCCATCTATGGGGTCGCATAGAGTTGGACACGACTGAAGCGACTTACCAACAGCAGCAGCAGCAGCATTTATTGAGAACTTAACTTGCATATACTATTATTTTATATGTTCTGAGCTTAAAATTAAAACAGATATATGACAGGGCATTATGATAATATCTGATAACTGTAACGTGGGTATTTAGTTAAGAGGCTCTTCTCTCTCTTCAGAAGATAGAAAACTGCTCTATTTTATGTGACTGAAAAGGGCAGAACATCTCCAGGTGTTTACATGCTATTAACAACAGCATCATGAATAGCAATTCATCCATCCCTGCAGCTGCGCAGCTCTGCTACGAGCACCTGAACGGATCCTGTGTGAAAACCCCCTACTCACCCGCATCCTGGGTGATTCTCTACATGGTGTTTGGCTTTGGGCTGTCCTGGCCATGTTTGGAAACCTGGTGATGAGTGCAATCCTTCGTTTCAAGCAGTTTCACTCACCAACTAGTTTTCTCATCGCCTCTCTGGCCTGCGCGGACTTTCTGGTGGGAGTGACCGTGATGCCCTTCAGCATGGTCAGGTCCGTGGAGAGCTGCTGGTATTTTGGAGCCAGATTTTGTGCCCTTCACAGTTCCTGTGATGTGGCATTTTGTTACTCTTCTCTCTTCCACTTGTCCTTCATCTCCATTGACAGGTACATTGCTGTTACTGACCCTCTGGTCTATCCCACCAAGTTCACAGTGTCTGTGTCAGGCATATGCATCAGCATCTCCTGGATCCTGCCCCTTGTATACAGCGGAGCTGTGTTCTTCACAGGTGTTCACGAGAATGGGATAAAGGAATTAGTAAGTGCCCTCAGCTGCACTGGAAGTTGTCNCTGGACAGGTACATTGCCATCTCTGACCCCCTGCTTTATCCAACCAGGTTCACTGTGTCTGTTTCTGGCCTGTCTCTTATACACATCTAGATGTGTATAAGAGACAGTCACAGGTGTTCACGAGAATGGGATAAAGGAATTAGTAAGTGCCCTCAGCTGCACTGGAAGTTGTCGCTTGTTATAAATCAATTTTGCATTTTGATAGAGTTTCTAATATTTTTTGTACCTACTTTTGTTTTGATAATTCTGTATAGTAATATATTTCTTGTAGCTAGACAACAGGCTATAAAGATTGAACATATTCCTAGCAAAGTAGAAGGATTATTAGGCATACACAAAACCAGAGTGACAGAGAAAGAAAAGCTGCTAAAACTCCAAGTATAGCATTTTTGGTGATAGCATTTTTGATCTCATAGTTACCATATATGATTGATTCATTTATTGATTTTTGGGGGTGGGGGTTTATAACGCCTTCCCTGGTAGCTCAGATGGTAAAGTGTCTACCTATAATGTGGGAGACGTGGGTTCAATCCCTGGGTCGGGAAGATCTGGAGAAGGAAATGGCAACCCACTCCAGTATTCATGCCTGGAAAATTCCTTGGACGGAGAAGCCTGATAGGCTACAGTCCATGGGGTCGCAAAGAGTCGGACACGACTGAGTGACTTCACTCACTTCATATGTTTACGAGCTATTTTGCTGGTTTATTATAATTCTGCTCTAAATCCTTTGATTTATGCTTTACTTTACTCCTGGTTTAGGAAAGCAATAAAAGTTATCATAACAGGCCAAGTGTTAACAGACAGCTCATCAACCATAAACTTATTTTCTAAAGAGAGCTAATTTTCAAACTGAGGAAGTTAATAATTTATTTGGAATTTCTCAGTAACTGTGGCATGCAATACATTGCATAAAAGTGTTCCATTCAGCTGGGGAGGAGAAACAATACCTCAATTTCAGCAGCATCACCTTCATGCTCTTAATTTTTTGATGAGTGAACATATGAGAAATATATTCAATATATTCAATAAAAATGTTTGGCACAAGTTGATTTTTCTAGTTTCCTCAAATCTGCATGCTTCCTTGCTTTGTTGTTACTGATTTTCCTTTTCTGGGCCTCTCTTTCAGGCTGACCTTTCCTTTACTTTCAAAAGTTTCTTAGTTCTATGTCCCATGAAATTCTTGTATTCCCTGTGTTTTTTTCTGAACTCAGTTAACTTCGTTCTCATTTTCAGAGGCTTGTATCTTGGAGAAAGGTCTTTTGGTCCTTGAGTCAAGTCAGGGACCTTAAGAGGTCCCTGAGTCAAGTCAGGGAACTTAAGAGGTCCCTGAGTCATATACATCAGCCATTTCGGACTCAGGGCTGGACTTATATAATTTGGGGATTTCTGTAAACGTGGGAATAGCCATGAACAGGTGGTACTATTTCCACAACAGTAATTGTCTTTCTATGATTATTTTTCTCATCCCATCAGTGTGTTATTTTACCTTCTAGTTATGACAGGGCAATTTTTTTCTATAAACACTATCCAAAGTTTGTTCACTGTTTTCTTTTTAACTTGTTTTTAAATATTGGAATACAGACAATGTATTAACAACATTGTATTAACAGTGTTGTGACAGTTTCAGGTTCACAGCAAAGTGACTTAGTCATACATATACATGTATTCATTCACCCTTGAAGTTCCCTCCCAGCCAGGCTGTCATATAACATTGAGCAGAGTTCCCTGCACTATACAATATGTTCTTATTGGTTATCCATTTAAAATAGAGCAATGTGTACATGTCAATCTCAAAAGTTGTTTGCTTCTTTTAATTTAATGAAAATATATTTTGTGTGCATATTCCTAGTATATATTTTTCTTACCTAATGAAAATAAACTGTAACAGTGTTGGTATATTTTAGGGGTTTTGTTGTTTATTCTCTAAGTTGTGTCCAACTCTTTTGCGACTCCATAGACTGTAGCCTGACTGACTCCTCTATCAGTGGAATTTTCCAGGCAAGAATACTGGAGCAGATTGCCATTTCCTTCTCTAGGGGACCTTGCTGAACCAGGGATCAAACTCACGCCCCCTCCTTGACGGGTAGATTCTTTATCACTGAGCCACCTGGGAAGTCCAATATTTTGGGGACTACATCTTGTGATTAAAACATCTCAGGAAGTATGATATCTTTCTGTATTAAAGTAGTTTAATATTGTTTTGCAGCATGTCTTTAAAGCTTCTAAGGTGGATCAGTGGTGAAGAATCCACCTGCCAGAGCAGGAGATTCAAAGAGACGTGACTTTCATCCCTGGATTGCGAAGATCCCCCACAGAAGGAAATGGCAACCCCCTCCAGTATTCTTGTCTGGAAAATCCTATGGACAGAGGAGCCTGGCAGGCTACGGTCCATGAGACTGCAAATAATTGGACATGACTGAGCATGAATGTGTCTTTAAGATTCTTCAACTCTTCCTTCACTAAAGATTATGCACTGCACGGTGGGCCTTTATTAATACATTAAGTCTGATCCTGCTTTACTCAACTTCCATACTGATATCACACACTTGAGATCCATTCTCAAATATATTCCTTGGGTTTCTGTCCATATAGACGGACAGAACCCTACACGCTTCAGTTTGGAGATGCATGTCTTCATGAGTCTCACTTTGTACCATTCCCTTTGGGTCCTGCTAGGACTGGGTCCTGATGATAGGTGAGGAGATGAGGACAGGTGTGAGGGGACGCCCCGAGGAGGGTCCAGGTGCGTTCTTACAGCAACTACCTCAGAGGAGGACACCACAGCTCCTTCAGAGAAAGGAAGACTGAATGCGTCAGGCAGTGGGGGGAGGGCTGCTGCTTCTGCCAGAGAAGACTGGACAGAATTAGAGGTTGGAGGTAACCAATTTTATTAGGACCTGCCTTTATATCACCATCCTAGTTTCAAGAATCCCTTTCCTTGCTAATCAATGCCAGACTTTTAGTGAAAGAGGCTCTAGAAATTTGAAAATTCTGTTTGCCTTGTAATTCAGGGCCCTACAGATTTCAGCTTGGAGTTTGGTTTTCAGAAACTCAGTTCTGTGACTCTAGGATATTAAGAGTTCTTTCAGAGCTTTAATCAAAGTTTTCGAGTCTCTTATACGAACATTAAGCTGGCACTTTAAAGCCTATAAGCTCATCCCCTCCCCGCCCCCAAGTTCTTCAGAGCAGTTAAACTAATCAACACAAGATACTGCTTATTTTTACCAAAATGTTAAATGCAGCAAGAACCTTTGGTCACCCAGAGCCCTTTCTTCTGTGGGCACTCGATTACAGGTGTCTACAGATACTGAAGTGAAGTGAAGTGAAGTCGCTTAGTCGTGTCCGACTCTTTGCGACACCATGGACTGTAGCCCACCAGGCTCCTTGGTCCATTGGATTTTCCAGGCATGAATACTGGAGTGGGTACTAGTTTAGATAAATGTTTTTCCGTATTTGACCTGATTCTATTCTCTTGATACTTGTTTCCAGTTGTTCTCATATTTTCTTTCTCTATTCTTTCTTTCTTTTTTTTTTTTTTTTAATTTTGCTAAAATAATATTTTTAGTTTTTTTTTTTTTTCTCTTTTGGCTTCTTAACCATGGAAAGACAAAATATGCATTTGGCTAGGTAGGCTCAATATGATTAAGATGTACAATCCTTCAATGTTAGGAAACTATAGCAATTTAAAATTTAGATGCTTTGCAGCTATTTGCAAAGCACCTAAATTCATAAATCATTGTTGTGGTTGTTGTTGTTCAGTCACTAAGTCACGTCCAACTCTATGCAACCCCATNCTCTTTTGGCTTCTTAACCATGGAAAGACAAAATATGCATTTGGCTAGGTAGGCTCAATATGATTAAGATGTACAATCCTTCAATGTTAGGAAACTATAGCAATTTAAAATTTAGATGCTTTGCAGCTATTTGCAAAGCACCTAAATTCATAAATCATTGTTGTGGTTGTTGTTGTTCAGTCACTAAGTCACGTCCAACTCTATGCAACCCCATAGACTACAGCACATAAGGCTTCCCTGTCCTTCACATCTCCTGGAGTTTGCTCAAACCCATGACCCATGGAGTCAGTGATGCCATCCAACCATATCATCCCCTGTCACCCCCTCTCCTCCTGCCTTCAATCTTTTCCAGCATTAGGGTCTTTTCCAATGAGTCAGAAAACCATACATGCTGTAATTAAATGAGGAAATAAGAAAATTTACTATCCTGATCAAATATTCCAGTGCCTCTCTTCATGATTGTTTTAAAGACTCAATTTTATAACTATAAACACTGCTGTGTTTTGTTTTTTGTTTTGATTTTTTGACAAGGTGGTTTTACAAGTTTTATAAAAATAAAGACATAAGATGGCCAAAACAATTTTGGAAAGGACAAAAAAGTAAAAGGTTTACACAACTTGGCTTTAAGACTTAAGGTAAAGTTTCAGTCAAGACAAAAGGGTATTGACCTAAATATAGAAATAGAGATCAACAGAATAGAAGAGAATCCAGAAATAAATTCACACACATACGGTTGACTGATTTTTGACATGAACAAACATCATTCACTGGAGAAAGATAGTCATTTTAAGAAATTCTGCTGGAATCACTGAATATCCTTATACTACTACTCATTCTCCTAATAAATCTCAGACCCCTCCTCATAACATATTTAAAATTAATATGATGTGAGTCATAAAACACTAGCAGTAAAATTATAAACATTCTAGAAGAAGCATAGAAGAAAATAGTTATGACTGCGTTAGACAATTTTCTTAGACAAGGAAAAAAAAACCACACTAGCCATTAGAAAAATAGTAAGTTGGACTTCATTAAAAATAAAACCTTTTATTCTTTAAAAGACACTCCAGGAAACTATTCAGGAAACTAAAGTCAAATATTCAGTCATATTCAGAAGATATATGCCAAAAGAACTCGTACCCAGTAAACTCAATAATGAGAAATTTTAGAACTCAAGTAAAAATGGGCAACATTTTTAATGGACATGTCACCAAAAGTGGATACATTAATGGTCAATAATAACATGAACAGGTTCTCAATACCACCATTCATTAAATTAAAAATCTGAGATGTGACTATACACCATCTAGAATGGTTAAATTTATAAACATGTCAATAGCAAGTGTTGAAGAAGACTTGAAGCATTTAGAACACTCATAAATTGCTGGTGGGAGTATAAAATGCTGCAGTTACTTTAGAAGATAGTTTTTATTTTCTTGTACAGTTAAACATATATTTTCAATTAATGCCAGCAATTTACCCAAAAGAAATGAAACACACGTCTATGCAGACAATTATATATGAGTGTTCTTAGCAACACCTAATAACAGCCCTAATGGGAACAGGAGTCCAAATGAATAT
Organism: Cephalophus harveyi; assembly: GCA_006410635.1. Lineage (NCBI taxonomy): Eukaryota > Metazoa > Chordata > Mammalia > Artiodactyla > Bovidae > Cephalophus > Cephalophus harveyi. The sequence continues at coordinate 167,866 of SJYT01066764.1, read as the reverse complement.
CAAAATATATATGAATAAAATAATTGTGGTATGTTCCTACAGTAGATCACTCCTTAGCAAATAATTGGAAATGCATTCCTAACATACCAAATAAATGGATGAATATTGCACAGACACTGAACTGAGGTGTTGGAAACAGTCTATTCTATACCTTGATTGCAGGGGTGGTTACATGGGTGGATACAGTTACCATAATTCCACGACCTGTTCACTTTAAAAGTCTGAAAATTTCAAATATAAACTACACCTCAGATTTAGAAAGTTGATTTTGTAAAATGACCAGAAGTCACTCATCAGAAAAAATTTTTTCAAGTCTAAGTTGAGTTCTGTTCTAGAGCTCTAAGAGAAGAATTTGCCAATGGTAAAATTCATAGTATAATATAGGAATATTCACATTCCAAAAATACATTTTTAATATTATTTCTTTAATATATTCCCAACAGTTCCCATTTAGAAACAACAAAATTGCTCCCTCTCCAAAATAAAAACCTTAGCAGGAAGTGCTTTTAAGGTGTACTTACTCTTCCTTCATGTATTTCTATGAGGAAACACTTTGGATTCTCCACGTTCAGTTTTCCAAATCAGAATTGTTAAAACTAAACCTGAAACAGTCTAGATTTTAATATAATTCTGTATTTAATCTCTTTACCCAAACTAGAACTGTAAGAGCTTAAGAACTTCTTTAAAAGACTTCTAGTGACAAATGGGAATCAAAAACCAGTGGTCCTTACAAAGTGAAAATTGAATCACCCATAATTAGTAAGAATAAACAATATGGCTTTCAAATTTTAAGCAAGTTTTTAAGGAGACTATTCCCACTTCTATTTCATGAAAAGGTCAAATGTCATCAGAAAATTAGTAGGGCATAAAATTATTTTTAGCATAAACACAATCATGATTTAAAATTTCCTTTCTTTCTACACCTTCCACTATGGGGATACAATCTTAAGTGTTTTGGGTATTGGAATTGTTTGGCTCCTTTCCTGAGGGGATAGAGTGTTTGGGGCATTATCCTTGCTCTGACAAATTAGGAAAAGGGTCCTATGCTGCTGCTGCTGCTGCTAAGTCACTTCAGTCGTGTCCGACTCTGTGTGACCCCATAGACGGTAGCCCACCAGGCTCCCCCGTCCCTGGGATTCTCCAGGCAAGAACACTGGAGTGGGTTGCCATTTCCTTCTCCAATGCATGAAAGTGAAAAGTGAAAGTGAAGTC
>SJYT01066764.1:140638-159133 GCA_006410635.1 Cephalophus harveyi | reverse complement strand
ATAATACATAGAAACGCATACTATAAATACATGTAACTAGAATGAATGTTCTTAATTCCAAACTAGCTTTAAAGAACTTTATAGGATTTCAATCATTATTTTAATTTTAATTAGAATGATGGTTTCAAAAATAAATTCTCTGACAACTTAAAAAACATGACTCCATTGCCTTCTTGGACCTGGTGTACTGATGAGAATTTTGATCCCAGTATGATATTCACATCGTTTTCATAAACCTGTTCCCTCTGGTCTCTGTTCCCAGGAACTTTTGAGAATTTCTCTTTAGGCTTGTCCATATTTAGTGCTTGTGTTTATTCTGTTTTCCTTCTTTAAACTTGATAGGCACTTGCATTTCAAGTTTAGACCCTTTAGCTCAGAGTAAAATGTCTCAAGCATTGTTTTATGATTTTCTTGTCCTCATTCATTTTTAAAAAAATGTGTTTATTTGGCTGCATCCAGGCTTAGCTGAGGCAGGCAGGATCTTTGCTCCATCACGTGGGATCTTTTATTGCAGTGCACAGAATCCAGAGCACACAGGGTCAGTAGTTAGGGTGTGCTGGCTTAATTGCTGTGCAGCACGTGGGATTTTAGTTTCCTGACCAGGGATCAAATTCATGTCCCCTACATCGCAACGTGGATTCTTAACCAGGGAATCACCTGGTAAGTTCATTTGTCCTCATTTTTTATTTCCTTTTTCTGGGATTAAGAATCTCTGCCATGCTTTATTTTGAAAGAACATTTTTTTTTTTCTTAATTTCCTGACCAGGGATCAAATTCATGTCCCCTACATTGCATGGCGCATTCATAACCACGGAATCACCTGGAAAGTTTTCTTGTCCTCATTTTTTATTTGCTTTTTCTGGGATTAAGAATCTCTGCCATGCTTTATTAGAAAGAACATTTTTTTTCACCTAATGGTAAACTTTTATTGTGTATAGTGTAGATTGTATTTTCTCTGCCCTGCTCTTTCCATTAGTTTGCTCCAATGAATTTTTATCTTTCAGAAATACTTCAGGGACATTTCAATGGAAATTTAGGAGGAAGTAAACACTGTGATCAGTTAACAGGGCTTATCTTCAGAGGGCATGTGCCAGTCAGCCAGTCCATTGTGAAAACGATGAAATGTTTAAGTTCAGGCCTGGCTAGCTTGGGCACAGGGAAGAGAGGGATATTCCATGACATTTAGGTTGTGTTTCAATCTGGAGTCATCCAAACTGACTTATTATCACACACAATGACTAGACAGCTCTGAGATCTAATGCAAGCTGAGGAAGGAAGATATGGAGAGGACATTGGGAGTCTGTGGTTGGAGAAAATACAATGACATCATTTCCCATTTCACTCAATTTATTCCATAAGAGGTTAACATATATTTCTGAGAAATATCCATTAAACACAAATAGATTATGTAAAGAATCAAGTTCATAACTTGATTCATAAAGAATCAAGCGTGATTCGGTTTCACATCACTTGTAAAAATGCTTTAAATATTATTATTACATATAATTAATGTGCGTGTACTTATTATGTGTTATCGATGCCAATTGCTGTTGATTCATAGTTCAATACTTCTATCCTGCTTTGTGTTTGGTTACATCTAACCTCTAATCCAAAGAGACAAGAGTACAAAGCATTTCACTCTCACCCCTCCCATTAACAAGCTTCTGAATTTGTGTGCTGGAAAAATCACAACTTTAATGGACCTTTCTCTTGTTTTGTTTAAATGAGGAAGTCTCACACTATCAGTCATTGGGGAGAGAGTTTATTGAATGGATTTTTATTTTAAGAATGTCTGAGAGTTTCAAAATCTGCAAATAGGGACTGAAAACTTTGGATAATGCAAGATAACCAAAATTTGCCTCCAAATTCTGTCCTTGGTATTAGAAGGATACAGTGAAATGGAAAACCACTCCAGTAACTTTGCCCAGAAAATCCCATGGATGGAGGAGCCCAGTAGGCTACAGTCCATGGGGTCACAAAGAGTCGGACACGACTGATCTGAAAACTTTGGATAATGCAAGATAACCAAAATTTGCCTCCAAATTCTGTCCTTGGTATTAGAAGGATACAGTGAAATGGAAAACCACTCCAGTAACTTTGCCCAGAAAATCCCATGGATGGAGGAGCCCAGTAGGCTACAGTCCATGGGGTCACAAAGAGTCGGACACGACTGAGCAACAATTTTATGTTTTGGAAAAATTTCATAAAAGAGGAGTATGTTTTTTTTTGCTCATTCATGAATGACTCTTTTTGACCCCAGAGACTGTAACCTGCTAGGTTACTCTCTCCATGGAATTCTCCAGGCAAGAATACTGAAGTGGGTTGCCATTTCCTTCTCCAGGGGATTGTCCTGACCCAGAGATGGAACCTGGGTCTCCTGCATTGTAGGTGAATTCTTTACCATGCTTTGATATTAATACTATAGGAAACACATTGTTTAAAAATAAATGGCAGTTCTATAAATTGAACAAACAATATGAGACACACATCTCTTTGCTCTTATTTTTCTCCTTTTCCTCTGATTGATGAGGAGCTGGCCGTAGATGAGCACTGATTCCCAGACTGGCTTCTCAATATAACTGAATTAAGATTAAAAGACAACATTGAAATGAATAAACATTGAGAAATAACTTTACAAACATGTTTTCTTCTGTGTAGGTTCTCTGTACCATTTAGGAACCTGGTTGTCACCTGAGGACTTTACTTTCCAGGAGCAGAGCAATGAGGCGGCATCTTCCATGTTCCTCGTGGTGGCGGAGCATTCACACTCCGTCTTCCCTCAAACCCTCAAGGTCATCAGATTGTACCAGTCTTGCCTCTCTCCAATACTGTCAACTGGCACAGGATCCTTCTTCCTTCTTGCATCTTAATGTTAATACCCAGCACTCTGTCATTCTCTCCAGAACTACTCTCAATATATATAGATCTTAAACATTTAAAGAGTCAACACGTGCTCGTTAAGTACTAGATCATGTGCTTTAGAATTAGTAACCCCAATAGTTGTCATAATAACCTTCTGTTGCAGGGAATATTATTATCCCCATTTCACAGCTGAAAAACCGAGTCCTCGGTCAGTTACAATGTTGGGGAGAGCCTGAATTCAACCCTAGGCAACTGGATCCAGAGTCCATGCCTTCTTAAAAGCATAATTTTATTTATTTATTTTAGGCTCTGCTGGTCTTCACTGCTGTGTGGGCTTTTCTCTAGCTGTAGCAAGCCGGGGCTGCTCTCTTGTGGTTCGAGGGCTTCTCATTGCGGTGTCTTCTGTTGTTAAGGAACATGGGCTTTAGACTCTGGAGCTTCAGTAGTTGCATCACAGGAGCTCAGTAGGTGTAGTTCCCATGATCTGGAGTACAGGCTTGATAGTTGTGCCAGATGGGCTCAGTGGCTCCTAGGTTTGTGGGATCTTCCCAGATTAGGGATTGAAACTGCGTCCCCTGCACTGGCAGGCAAATTCCTCACACTGAACAATCACTGGAAGACCCCAGCGTCCATGCTCTTGACCAAGTGCTAATCTGCCTCTAACAGTTTCTAGAAATTCTCTCCTTCTAGGATAGCACCTCCAGTCTGCCTCTGTCCTTACTTAGGACTTGTCATTTACCAGCTACAATCTTTTATGTAAAACTCCCAGGACTTCTAGTTATCAAATTTTTTTCTTTTTCATTTAAAAGGCACATCCATTAAATAGTTGGAATAAACCAATGAAGTGTGTGAAGCATTTGTCATCAACACATTATTATTTCTGCACCAATAACCAGATATTCAACGCAATATCTGCATGATTATTCAGATAGACTGATTAAAAAATAAACATTAGAAATAGCCTTTGTTAGTGTTTGTCACCAAATTAATTAGACATAAACTTACAATGTTATCGATTTTCGAGTTTTAGAATGTGGACTTGTACTCAAACCTGAAATCCCTCCAGTTGGGTATATCATCACCAACACCAGCCTTTCAGGCTCACTTGCTCTAGAATGCCAAATGCAAGTCACCTTTCACCTCTTGCTTGCTGGAATTCATTACTATTCTCCACACCCAGCTTAAATGTCAGCACATCATTCTACTCAGTCCTTAGAAGTGAAGTTGTAAATTGGAAGTAAAGATCCCACACTTGTTTTATTATTTTTGTTAATGCTTATGATATTTCTAACTCTTATATACTATACTAACCTGCACTATTCTATGTTATTGGTAGCATAAGATAGTAACTCAGTTTAAGCAGAAGTTACATACTTTCCTACCTCACCTCTAGTCACACAACTCTTTATGGTGGGTATTACTACTCCCAAGTCAGAGCTGAGCAATCTGATGCCAGGAGAGTTCAGGTAAGTGTTCCAAGGTTGCATACCCAGGCACTTTCTGATTCAAAGCCCTCTACAATCATTCCCTAGGGACACTGTCTTCCTAGCTTAGATGGTTTCCCCATATAGCTTATACCAAACACATGTATTGTAGCTCTTACCTTTTAGAAATGACAAAAAGAATAGAAATCAAAGAGAATGAGAGAAGAATTACAGAAGTTCTCTTCAAATAATAATGCAAGTGATAAGAAAGCTCTCCACAGTATAAGGAGCTGTACTCACTGGTCTCATTTCAAACAGTTGTCCACTCTAACTAAGTTCCTCATCGCATCTCTGGCCTTGTCTGACTTATTGGTGGAGGTGGTTCTGACACTCAGCATAGTGAGGAGAATGAAACGAGCACGGGGTTTGGACTGAACCTGAATTCCTCTTTCCTCTCTGTCACTGAAATTAACTTGTCTAGTTTCAAAACAGGGTGGATATTGAAGTGGGGGAGGATGTGCTTCCACGGGGGAGGCTGCACATGGGATATTTCTGTACCTTCTGCACAATTTCGTTTTGAACCTGAAACTGAAGTGAAAGGGAAATTAGCTCAGTTGTGTCAGACTCTTTGCATCCCCATGGACTGTAGCCCGCCAGGCTCCTCTGTCCATGGAATTCTCCAAGCAAGAATACTGGTGTGAGTAGCCGTTAAGTTCTCCAGGGGATCTTCCCAACCCAGGGATCAGACCCAGGTCTCCTGCATTGAAGGCAGATTCTTTACCATCTGAGCCACCAGGGAAACCCCAAGAATACTGGAATAAGCCTATCCTTTCTCCAGGAGGTCTTCCTGATCCAGGGAAAGAATCATGGTCTCCTGCATTACAGGCAGGTTCTTTACCAGCTGAGCTACCAAGGAAGCCCCATATTTTAAACATAGAAGTCCTCTAAAACAGTACTTTATTTTTAAAATGAGTTAAATTAAACTTACAATATAAGGTTGATGACTGCTAAATGGCTGACGATAGAAGCTCACATTATTTACAATTTGCTTTCAAAGCTCTGAAATCTGGGTTTTGGAACAAATATGTTGATTTTCTTTCTTTGATTTTTTGCTGAAATTTCTTCTTCACCAAGCATTCTACCACTGAAATGGAAAGTATCCAGGAGAGTGTTTTCTTTTCTAGGACTGCTATAAGAAGTGACCACAACCTTGCCGGCTTTGTTCTCTCACAGAAATGTATTCTCTCATAGTCCTGTAGACCAGAGGTCTGAAATAAAACCCTCTGATTTTAGAGGTCTTGACAGAGCACTGGCAGGCCACGCGCCCCTCCCACGGCTCTGGGTAGAGGCATTCTCCGTCTCTTCCGGCTTCTGATGGCTCCAAGCGTTCTCTGGCTTGTAGCAGCATCATTCCAATCTTTGGCTCCATCTTCACAAGGCCATCTTCTCTCTTCTCTTTCTCAACTTTTGCCTAAGGACACTGCTCTTGGATTTAGTGCCCATCCGTGTAGTACAGGATGATCTCATCTTATTAAACCCATGAAGGCATCTTTTCCAAAGCAGATCTGGCTCTGGGGGTTAGAATGTGGGCATATTCTTTCTGGGGGTGAGGTACAGCATTGAGTCCACTACAGATGGGAATGTGAGGTCTTCTGTCTGTGAGAATCTCACAGCAGCAGTATTCAGAGGATTTACACCCATTTTTCATGTGGATGGAGAGACACTGCAATCTTCTCCCAGTGACAACATCCTGAGAAGAGAATGATCTTTTCTCTACCAGCACTGATAGTTGTAGAAGTTCAGAAAGGTGGGTGGTGAGGTCTTCTGTCTGTGAGAATCTCACAGCAGCAGTATTCAGAGGATTTACACCCATTTTTCATGTGGATGGAGAGACACTGCAATCTTCTCCCAGTGACAACATCCTGAGAAGAGAATGATCTTTTCTCTACCAGCACTGATAGTTGTAGAAGTTCAGAAAGGTGGGTGGGTCTAAATACCATGGCATTTTTAATGCTTTTCTGTAATGTAATTCATCCTTCTCAAGTTGCTCGCAATGTGTGTTTCATTTCCTGTTTGTTGGTATCCAGTTCAGATACAAAAATGATTCTTACCTGGAGAAAAAAAAGCCAAGGATTAATTCTCATTGCTTGTAACCTGTCATATCTTTGTAAAAAAAATGCAGTAATGTGGCCACAGCAGGACTGTGAACAGAGAAAAAGCTCAAGTCTAAGAAAAAAAAAGTCTTTGGCCAAATAAACATATTGATAATCTAACTTAATGTTAAGACTGTTTTATAGAATAACTCTCTTAATAATCACTCTTGAAAATAACCTTCCAAGTTCACACCTTGCACTACAGGGATTCCATCAAGGGATTTTTAATGTATTAATACTAATCCTCAGAAACTGTGGATGTTGGCTTTTGCAGTTGCCTCCACTTGACTTTACTTCATCACTTCTTTGCTGTTGCAAAGAGATAGCTTAATCTCTGAAGTGAACTGGACAAGGCCCTTATGTGGCTAAGTGGACTTTGTCGATGTGATTAAGGATTTTGAGATGGCAAGATTATTTTTGACTATCCAGGTGAGCTCAATGTAATCACAAGGGTCATTAAAAATGAAAAAGGGAGATGAGGGGAGAGTCAGAGTCAGAGATTTGAAGACGCTATCCTGTCTGGCAGAGAAGGCAATGGCAACCCACTCCAGTACTCTTGCCTGGAAAGTCCCATGGACAGAGAAGCCTGGTAGGCTGCAGTTCATGGGGTTGTGAAGAGTCGGACATGACTGAGTGACTTCACTTTCACTTTTCACTTTCATGCATTGGAGAAAGAAATGGCAATCCACTTGAGTGTTCTTGCCTGGAGAATTCCAGGGGCGGGGGAGCCTGGTGGGCTGCCGTCTATGGGGTCGCACAGAGTCGGACACGACTGAAGTGACTTGGCAGCATCAACAGCATCCTGTTTGGAGAAAGGGACTACAAGCTAAGGAATGCAGGTGACCTCTAGAGCCCACGCCAGTTAGTTGTGTCCTATTCTTTTTGACCCCATGGACTGGACTGTAGCTCACCAGGTTCCTCTATCCATGGAATTCTCAAGGCAAGAATGCTAGAGTGGGTTGCCATTCCCTGCTCCAGCTGATCTTCTTGATCCAGAGATTGAACCCAGGCTTCCTGCATTGCAGGCAGATTCTTTACCATCTGAGCCACCATGGAAGCTCCTCAATAGACCTCTAGAAGTCAATAAAGACAAGAGGCAGATTCTCCTGTAGAACTTCCAGTTGAATGATAGCACTGTCAGTGCTGGGTTTTAGTCCAGTGAGACCCATTAAATTTCTAGCCTCTGAAACTATAAGATAAATTTGTGTTGCTGTAAACCGCTAAATTTGTGGTAATTTGTTATAGCAACAATAGAAATCTAGTACAATGCCCAAATCCTGAGTCAGGCACTCCTAGTAGGTTTGCAGGCATTTCCAACCAGGCTGGTGCGTATCTAACAATAAACCCAAGTTCCATTGCCCTATCAGCAGCACTCAGAAACTTTGCTTTCTGAATTATTGGTAGTTCATGGCCCCTTGGCTTTAAAAAACTCTGTTTCTACTCCTTTGACTCTAGTCTCCCAGGGCCTAGATCTGTGCTTGTTTGCATCCCTGCTTGGCAGTAAAGCTTCTCTGATCAAATACAATACTGTACGAGGTCGGGGGCAGCAGCCTTGAGTGCCAGGCTGCGACGGCGCAGGAACAGCCGAGAGCAGCTACCTGTACTGAGGTCAGTGGCGGCCCGGGAGGAGACACCCGGCGTCCGAGGTCAGGGCGGCAGCTGGGTGGAGCTACCCCGCATCCGAGGTCNACAGATGGGAATGTGAGGTCTTCTGTCTGTGAGAATCTCATGTGGATGGAGAGACACTGCAATCTTCTCCCAGTGACAACATCCTGAGAAGAGAATGAGCTTTCTCTACCAGCACTGATAGTTGTAGAAATTCAGAAAGAAGGGTGTGTCTAAATACAATGGCATTTTTAATGCCTTCCTGTAATGTAATTCATCCTTCTCAAGTTGCTTGCCTTATGTGTTTCATTTCCTGTTTGTTGGTATCCAGTTGGGATACAAAAATGATTCTTAACTGGAGAAAAAAAAGCCAAGGATTGATTCTCACTGATTCTCATTGCTTGTAACCTGTCATATGTTTGTAACAAAAATCCAGTAATGTGGCCACAGCAGGGCTGTGAATAGACAAAAAGCTCAAGTCTAGGAAAAAAGTCTTCGGCCAAATAAACATAATGATAATCTAACTTAATGTGAAGACTGTTTTGTAGAATACTTCTCTTAATAATCACTCTTGAAAATAACCTTCCAAGTTCACATCTTGCACTACAGGGATTCCATCAAGGGATTTTCAATGTATTAATACTAATCCTCAGAACTTGTGGATGTTGGCTTTTGCAGTTGCCTCCACTTGAGTTTACTTCATCATTTCTTTGCTGTTGCAAAGAGATAGCTTAATCTCTGAAGTGAACTGAACAAGGCCCTTATGTGGCTAAGTGGACTTTGTTGATGTGGTTAAGGATTTTGAGATGGCAAGATTATTTTTGACTATCCAGGTGAGCTCAATGTAATCACAAGGGTCATTAAAAATGAAAAAGGGAGATGAGGGGAGAGTCAGAGTCAGAGATTTGAAGATGCTATCCTGTTTGGCAGAGAAGGCAATGGCAACCCACTCCAGTACTCTTGCCTGGAAAATCCCATGGATGGAGGAGCCTGGTAGGTTGCAGTCCATGGGGTTGTGAAGAGTTGGACATGACTGAACGACTTCACTTTCACTTTTCACTTTCATGCACTGGAGAAAGAAATGGAATCCACTTCAGTGTTCTTGCCTGGAGAATTCCAGGGGCGGGGGAGCCTGGTGGGTTGCTGTCTATGGGGTCGCACAGAGTTGGACACGACTGAAGTGACTTAGCAGCAGCAACAGCAGCAGCATCCTGTTTGGAGAAAGGGACTACAAGCTAAGGAATGCAGGTGACCTCTAGAGCCCACACCAGTTAGTCGTGTCCAACTCTTTTTGACCCCATGGACTGGACTGTAGCTCACCATGTGCTTCTATCCATGGAATTTTCAAGGCAAGAATACTAGAGTGGGTTGCCATTCCCTTCTCCAGTGGATCTTGTTGACCCAGGGATTGAACCCAGGCTTCCTGCATTGCAGGCAGATTCTTTACCATCTGAGCCACCACGGAAGCTCCTCAGTTGACCTCTAGAAGTCAATAAGACAAGCGACAGATTCTCCTGTAGAACTTCCAGTTGGGTGATAGCACTGTCAGTGCTGGGTTTTAGTCCAGTGAGACCCATTAAATTTCTAGCCTCTGAAACTATAAGATAATAAATTTGTGTGGCTGCAAACCACTAAATTTGTGGTAATTTGTTATAGCAAAATAGGAATCTAGTAAAATGCCCAAATCCTGAGTCAGGCACTCCTAGTAGGTTTGCAGGCATTTCCAACCAGGCTGGTGCTTATCTAACAAGTGAACTCAAGTTCTGTCGCCCTATCAGCAGCACTCAGAAACTCTGCTTTCTGAATTATTGGTAGTTCATGGCCCCTTGGCTTTAAGAAAACTCTATTTCTACTCCCTTGACTCTAGTCTCCCAGGGCCTAGATCAGTGTTTGTTTGCAGCTCTGCTTGGCAGTAAAACTTCTCTGATAAAATACAATATTGTAAAGTAATTAACCTCCAATTAAAATAAATAAATTTATATTAAAAAACTTCTCTGATCAGAGCTCAGTCTTTGATCTTGTATTCATTAGTTACTGTAGCATCCCCAAACAAAATAAACATGAATCAAATCGAAACAGAATCTAAATAGCAGCATGGCATTCTCTGAACTTATGTTTCCCAATAGAAATTCATGTCTCTTTTCCTCTTTATAATTAACATGAAAACAGCAGCCATTGCTTGATCAGAGCTCAGTCTTTGATCTTGTATTCATTAGTTACTGTAGCATCCCCAAACAAAATAAACATGAATCAAATCGAAACAGAATCTAAATAGCAGCATGGCATTCTCTGAACTTATGTTTCCCAATAGAAATTCATGTCTCTTTTCCTCTTTATAATTAACATGAAAACAGCAGCCATTGCTCATGGTTTCCCTGTCTTCCCTACTCATTCCCATTAATTCTCAATCCACTGCAATTTGGAGTCTATCTCTTAATTAACCTCCAATTAAAATAAATAAATTTATATTACAAAAATTCTCTGATCAGAGCTCAGTCTTTGATCTTGTGTTCATTAGCTACTGTAGCATCCCCAAACAAAATAAACACGAATCAAATCGAAGCAGAATCTAAATAGCAACATGGCATTCTCTGAACCTATGTTTCCCAATAGAGATTCATGTCTCTTTTCCTCTTTATAATTAACATGAAAACATCAGCCATTTCTCGTGGTTTCCCTGTCTTCCCTACTCATTCCCATTAATTCTCAATCTGCTGCAATTTGGAGTCTATCTCCAGTATTCCATCAGAAGAGGTAGAATCATGTTCATCAGTGATCCAGTTTTTAATGACAACAAACAATTCTCAGTTTTTATTTAACCTGACCCATCACTCACCTTTGACACTCTTGGTATTGTCTCCTTCACAAACCACTTTCATCCCATGGGAATCTGTGGGACCACTTTTTCATCTTTTCCCATCTGTATTTGTTTGTAGGCATAACTTTGAAGTTGGTGCACATCCAGTTCTTTCTATTTTCACTATATACCTTCTAAACTGGTCAACAAATATTTATTGAGTATCAGATATATATCTTAGGCTTTATGGCAGGTGTACAGCAATCACATTTACTTCTCAAAACACAAGTAAGCTGAAGAATTTCATGTGATCATATCAGGCAAAGTTTCTTTTCTGAGCTAAACATTTACAGACTAAACCACTCACTAAAGAATCTCAGTGTTATGTCCCTCTGACCAATCCCAACTTAACCCATCATCTTTCCCCCAAGTGTACTCTTTCTCCTACTCTTTCTTGCTGGCAGACTTAAAGCCTGGAATCACCCTTGATTCCTGCTTCCATTATGCATCCCAAACCTCTCCACTCTCTCAGTCTTTAAATTCTGTATGTTATATTATAAAAAAAGGGGGAGGCAAGGTTACTAAGTAAGAGTGGGAAGAAATCAAGTTATATTTGAGAATTGAAAGAAAAGAAATGATAATACTCCCCAGAAGAATTTGGTAGATGACTAACTGAATAATTGTTTTCATGGGAGGGATTCTCATCCACCTGATCCACAACCCCTGGCTCCTTGGGCCCAGTTCAGCCTCTCCTTCCTCACCCAGACTTACTAGCACTGGCACTCCCCCCTCCACTCTATCTGAGGACTGGATATGATGCGGGGAAGGTTGTGGTCAAGTGTCCACTGAGCAGTCTCAGGGCAAGCACAGCAAGGGTCATCCCATCTCAGGCTGGTAGGGCACAGCATGTACTTAAGAGATTCAGGGAGTCCAAGCCCCTCCTTCACCAGTTCAGGTACTGTGTGGTTCCTGACGTGGAGGCTGCCATCTCAGGGGGTTGTCTATCTGCCTTTGGTTGAGGTGGCAGGCCCAGGAGAAGGGCAGATACCTGGCTCCGGTTCCTCACTCCAACCTGAGCCTGGACTATTATTTAAGCAGTTGGTGGGAGGGGGAGCCTGGTAGTGGTTGGATCACTGAGTCACAGGGCAGGGTCTCCAGGCACCTTTGAGGACCTGCACTTGCCCTGCTAATATCTCCATGCCCAAGAGAGAGGCATTCCATAGCAAAAATCAAACTCCTTAGCAGGTGAGAGAAACTGCAGAGAAGGGGAAAAGCTTGATACTTTGAGGGCACTATTTTTCATATTTTTGAATAAAGCTCTCCACATTTTTATTTTGCCCAACCTTGAAAATTATGCAGCCAGTCTTACAAATAGTGAGTAGATAACATTATTGTCATATACAGAATAAGGCTTTCCTTAGCAGGTGAGAGAAACTGCAGAGAAGGGGAAAAGCTTGATACTTTGAGGGCACTATTTTTCATATTTTTGAATAAAGCTCTCCACATTTTTATTTTGCCCAACCTTGAAAATTATGCAGCCAGTCTTACAAATAGTGAGTAGATAACATTATTGTCATATACAGAATAAGGCTAGTTCAGAACAGTTGAATTGAAAGAAATTTCTGTGTTGTGAAAATCATAAGGATTTTGATAAGGTAACAGGACTCAGCTATTTGTAAGGCCTCCCCAGACAGCCATTTTGCTTTTTTGCATTTCTTTTCCATGGGGATGATCTTGATCCCTTTGTATTCTTGCCATCTCTTCTTAATATCTTCTGCTTCTGTTAGGTCTATACCATTTCTGTCCTTTATTGAGCCCATCTTTGCATGAAATGTTCCCTTGGTATCTCTAATTTTCTTGAAGATATCTCTAGTCTTTCCCATTCTGTTATTTTCCTCTGTTTCTTTACCTTGATCGCTGAAGAAAGCTTTCTTATCTCTTCTTTCTATTCTTTGGAACTCTGCATTCAGGTGCTTATATCTTTCCTTTCCTCCTTTGCTTTTTGCCTCTCTTCTTTTCACAGCTATTTGTAAGGTCTCCCCAGACAGCCATTTTGCTTTTTTGCATTTCTTTTCAATGGGGATGGTCTTGATCCCTGTCTGCCATACAATGTCACGAACCTCATTCCATAGTTCATCAGGCACTCTATCTATCAGATCTAGGCCCTGAAATATGTTTCTCACTTCCAGTGTACAATCATAAGGGATTTGATTTAGGTCATACCTGAATTGCCTACTGGTTTTCCCTACTTTCTTCAATTTGAGTCTGAATTTGGTGATAAGGAGATCATGATCTGAGCCACAGTCAGCTCCTGGTCTTGTATTTGTTGACTGTATAGAGCTTCTCCTTCTTTGGCTGCATAGAATATAATCAATCTGATTTCAGTTTTGACCATCTGGTGATGTCCATGTGTAGAGTCTTCTCTTGTGTTATTGGAAGAGGGTGTTTGCTATGACCAGTGCATTTTCTTGGCAAAACTCTATTAGTCTTTGACCTGCTTAATTCCTCATTCCAAGGCCAAATTTGCCTGTTACTCTAGGTGTTTCTTGACTTCCTACTTTAGCATTCCAGTCCTCTATAATGAAAAGGACATCTGTTTTGGGTGTTAGTTCTATAAAAAAAAAAAAAAAAAGGGTCTGAGGATTAGCTTGTAATAAATATTATTAATGATAATTCCCTGATTTTGATGGTTGTCTTCTAGTTACACAGGAGAGTATTCTTGTCTTTAAAACATACACTCTAAAGTATTTGGGAGCTATAGGGCATCAGCATTGTTTTGGCAACTTGCTCTTTTATGGTCTAGAGAAGGAGGTGGGGCAGAGGATCCTTTGTTTTATACCAGCAACTTTTCTGCAAGTTTGTGATTTTTTAACAAGGTGAAAGAAAGAGCATGTATTGTTTTCATCAGAAACATGGGCTCCTATATAGATAAGGGCTGAAAGGAACCCCTTTGGATTTTATAACAATGATGCCATTGGTGACCTTGTTAAGAACAGGTTGAGCTACATGGAGAGGCAATAGACAAGGATGGGCTGAGGAATGACAGCGAGGTTGTAAAGTGAAAACTGTGAACATATTAATAGTTCCCTGCTATTTTGAGAAGTTTGTTGTTTGTGAAAATGAAAAGAGAGATGGGAGGATGTAGTTCAGGAATATTGATTTGTAGGGAAAGGTTTTTGGGGGATTTTGGTATATTTGTTTATCTATTCATTGAAAAGAGAATCATAAACCAGTTTGTATTAATGTTGAAAATGTAAGGCCTAGTAAGGAAAATAGAGGGTTCAAGGCCTAAAAGTTGATGAAGATGATAAGCAATCTTTAGTTTTTCTGATTTTTCTGCATTGCCAGGACAATGTGTAAACGCTCAATTCAGCATTTACAGGTGTCTGGATGTGGAGAATTTTCTACAAAATGGTATTTCTATAAAGCTCTTCAAATAGTGTACGTTATATATAAATTATACATACACCAACTACAGTAAGTAATGGATATCTCCAGGCCTTGGCAAAATATAGACATTATATGTATTTCTGTGTTGTTTGAATTTACCTTACATCCAAAATTTACTACTTATGTAACTACAATAAAAAATCACATTTTAAAACAGGGGATTGGAATCTGGTCTTAAATTTATTTGCAAATTGTTGTTGTAATGAGAGATTTACTTTTCTGAAAATATGTCCATAATTAATCATGAATAGGGAAGGAAGGAAATTAGATACTATGTATACCATCATCCCAAATTTTATGGATCAGGTAGGATCTGTCTGTCATGAGGCTCAGAAACTACATAGGTAATAGCAATGGAAGCACAGGGTCTTGTGCTGCATTTCACGTCTAGAAAAGTCTGTTACATGAGTTTAAGGAAACCTTAGTCCTCCCTCACCCCTTCCTAATCTGTTCTTCTCAACCATGAGATTCAAGTTGCAATTTCAGTTCTTGTCACCAGCTGATGAAGACCTCTAATTTCTGAATTTTCTTGAAACAAAAACACTTTCTTTTAGCAAGGAAAGAAAACCAAAGCAATAAGCATTTTTTTTGTTGTTGTTGTTTAGGTAGACTTTATTTTGTAGATCAGCTTTAAGTTCAAAGAAAAATTGAGCAGTACAAAGAGTTCAGAGAGTTCCCATACACACCATGCTCCTGCACACCCACACAATCTCCCCCCCCACTACTACCAATATTCCACCTCAGAGTGGTATAATTGTTACAATCAATAAACCTACATACACTTTATCACCCAAAGATCGTATTCCACATTGTCAAAGCAATTAACATTTTAAAAATTAACATTTTACAAAGCAGATTCTAAAACTGGAAGTATAAAACAAGCCTTTATCTTGTATACAATTAAGAAAAGGTTGGAAAGAAATATGATCACTGTCAGAGGCTGATCTTTCCAATACTGATATTCATTCCTCCTTTCACTATATATTTGTGAGCAACTTCTATGTGCCAGGCTCTGGCAACTTGAATTCAAACTCTTACTTCACACCTTTCTCTCCGTTGAGCCCTAAGCTTGTCTAACAACCTCCTACTTAGTGGTTCTGTCCTTTACACCTACGAGATTCTACCCGGGTTTTCACATCAAATAAATTTACACAAACCCGAGCCTGAGTCTCAAACAGCGACTATCTGTGGGGGAGTCAGTATGCTAGCATAGGGTGAGAAAAATCAGGGTTAGAATCCCAGTAATCCTTTTAAGAAGCTATGTGACCTTAAAAGATATTGCAAAATACTCGCCCCACTCCTTAAGTAGTATAGTGTTTTATGAATATATGTATGTGTATATATATGAGTATCCAGGTGTTATGTGCCTAAGCATGAAACATCTGAGTCTTAGGATATGAATAAGATTCACTTGAAATTATAAAATTATGCCCCCAAATGTTTCTACCTTTTAAAGCTGCCACCAACAATGGGTAAAAATTCTCAAATTATGTATCATAGAAACAAAAAATAAAACCAAAAACAAACCAGAACCTTGGTATTTCAGTTCAGTTCAGTTCAGTTGCTCAGGCATGTCCGACTCTTTGGGACCCCATGAACAGGCCTCCCTGTTCATCACCAACTCCTGGAGTTCACCCAAACTCATGTTAGAATTTTAAAATAAGTCGTTCTCAACTGATTACTCTGAAATATTGCTTTCTGTTGTTTTCACCTCCATTTCCCTAGTTACCAATACAATTAACCACATTTCCTGATATTTATTGCTTTTATGCATTAAGAATATTAAACCTTTACTGCAATGGCTTCATTCTTTTGTTTTGTCCTTCTTGAGAAAATATTGCATGCAAGGCAAGGCCAGTCAGAATCATGAGGGAAGGAGATGAGTTTTGAGCTAAACCGTACAGGAGTAGGATTGTTGAAAGGAAGTGGCATACCTATATGGATAGTCTTGACTGTGCAAAGAACATGGAAGAGGAAATGTACCCAATGTGCTTGGGGTACACAGCCAGGAGACAGTCTGCTTTGGCTGAAGTATAGCCTACAAGGGGGGATGGAGTGTTGATGAGGAACTCTGACTCACTTTATAGCATCCAAAAACTACTAAGTAGCCATCTTTAACCCTTACAAAAACAAAGCAGAAAGGGATCTTACCAGTTACCTAGTCCAGCAGCTTTAGTTCACAGAGAGAATAATCAGACTCAGAAAGAGTAAAATAGTTTCCTTCATTTTGTAAAAGCTCTTAAGTTTAATTAGGTCCCATTTGTTTATTTCTGGTTTTATTTCCATTATTCTGGGAGGTGGGTCATAGAGGATCCTGCTGTGATTTATGTCAGAGAGTGTTTTTCCTATGTTTTCCAGTACGAGTTTTATGGTCTTACAATTAGATCATTAATCCATTTTGAGTTTATTTTTGTGTATGGTGTTAGAAAGTGCTCTAGTTTCATTCTTTTACAGGTGGTTGACCAGTTTTCCCAGCACCACTTGTTAAAGAGATTGTCTTTAAAGAGATTGTATATTCTTGCCTCCTTTGTCAAAGATAAGGTATCCATAGGTGCATGGATTTATCTCTGGGTTTTCTATTTTGTTCCATTGATCTATATTCCTGTCTTTGTGCCAGTAACATACTGTCTTGATGACTGTGGCTTTGTAGTAGAGCCTGGATTCCTCCAGTTCCATTCTTCTTTCTCAATATTGCTTTGGTTACATGAGGTTTTTNTATCCATAGGTGCATGGATTTATCTCTGGGTTTTCTATTTTGTTCCATTGATCTATATTCCTGTCTTTGTGCCAGTAACATACTGTCTTGATGACTGTGGCTTTGTAGTAGAGCCTGGATTCCTCCAGTTCCATTCTTCTTTCTCAATATTGCTTTGGTTACATGAGGTTTTTTTGTGTTTCCATACAAATTGTGAAATTATTTGTTCTAGTTCTGTGAAAAATACCTTTGGTAGCTTGATAGGGATTGCAATGAATCTATAGATTGCTTTGGGTAGTATATTCATTTTCACTATATTGAGTCTTCCAATCCATGAACATGGTATATTTCTAGCTTTGGCTCCATCCCTTCATTCTTTCTGGACTTATTGCTCCACTGATCTCCAGTAGCATATTGGGCACCTAATGACCTGGGGAGTTCCTCTTTTGATATCCTATCATTTTGCCTGTTCATACTGTTCATGGGGTTCTCAAGGCAAGAATACTGAAGTGGCTTGCCATTCCCTTCTCCAGTGGACCAAGTTCTGTCAGCCCTCTCCACCATGACCCGCCCGCCTTGGGTTGCCCTGCAGGCATGGCTTGGTTTCATTGAGTTAGACAAGGCTGTGGTCCTAGTGTGATTAGATTGACTAGTTTTCTGTGAGTATTGTTTCAGTATGTCTGCCCTCTGATGCCCTCTTGCACCACCTATCATCTTACTTGGGTTTCTCTTACCTTGGGTGTGGGGCATCTCTTCACTGTAAAGGCGAATAAAATACTTCACTGTGCAAATATCAAAACAATTGATTTCTTTTATATTTGATGAAGACAGTGAGATTGAAAGAGGGGATGTTCTCTCCTTTTTCTTTTCAAGTTATTTAAGGGAAAAATAAAAACAATTCACCCCTGCCTCTGGTGACCACCAATCTGTTTATGTTCTTGGTATCTATGAGTTTATATGTATACTACTTACATATTACCAAATTGGTTCCAAATTGGGAAAGGAGTACATCAAAGATGTATATTGTCACCCTGATAATTTAATGTATATGCAGAGTACATCATGTGAAATGCTAGGCTGGATGAAACACAAGCTGAAATCAAGATTGCTGGGAGAAATATCAATAAGGTCAGATTTTCAGATGATACCACCCTTATGGCAGAAAATGAAGAAGTGAAGAGCCTCTTGATGAAAGTGAAAGAGGAGAGTGAAAAAGTTGGCTTAAAACTCATTGCCATCTTTCTAAATTCCATTATATGCTGGTGCACTGGGATTACCCAGAGGGATGGGATGGGGAGGGAGGTGGGAGGGGGGTTCAAGATGGGGAACACATGTACACCCATGGCTGATTCATGTCAATGTATGGCAAAACCACTACAATATTGTGAAGTAACTAGCCTCCAATTAAAATAAATAAATTAAAAAAAAACTTTAAACTGTTCAAAGCTAAAAAAAAAAAAGAAAAGAAAGAATAAAATAGAACATGACTACCAAAAAAAAAAAAAAAAA